>PVJN01013574.1:0-48478 GCA_004026805.1 Lasiurus borealis
ACGATGAATAGGCGGAGCTCCCACTCTGTCTCCCTGTGTGCAGCCCCCCCCCCCGCCCCCATAGAGGTGGGCTCTGCGATGTGGCCCTTCCCCACTGGCAGGGCCTTGCTTTCACAGGTGCGTTCATTTGAAAAGTCACAGCCCAGGGGGAGTCTCTAGTAAAACAAGGCGTCTCTCTGTCTCTCTGCTCCCACACCTGCCCCGCCCCGCCCCCCGCAGACCTCCTGCATCACCGCCCGTGTGCACTTGCTAACACGCAGAAGTCAGCCTTGCTGAAGAGCCTTCCATGGCTCCCTATTGCCTTCGGGAGAATGGCCTCAGCAGGTGAGTGCGAAGGAAGCGCAGAGGAAACTCCCCACAGACCCCTGCAGGCACGGGGCCTTCCGGGGGCGAGGCTGTGCGCTGGGGATAAACAGAGACACAAGTCTGGGGCCCTGCGCTGAAGAAGCTTCTATGTTTTTCACAAAACACGCCAACGGGCACACAAAAATAAGGTTGATTTTAATGGTTAAGGACCAGAAGTGCTCTTAGGAATCACTGACCTTGCCCCACCTACCTCTCGTTTTACAGTAGTGGAAACTGATGTCCCAGAATTGGCAAATGATAACGAAAACCTTGTCTCACGATCGGTCTCCTTGCTTCTATGCTGCCTCCACCACCAGGAGCCCCTCTGCCCTCTGCAGCCAGAGCCATCTGTGTGAGCAGCGTGCGACCTGGTCACTCCCACGGAGAGCTTTCTGTGGCCCCCGCCGGCCTATAATAGAAGCCAAACGTCTTCCCCGACCCATGGCGCCCAGGGTGGCCAGGTCCACGCAGCCTGGCTGTTTCCTGGGGTGAGAATGTCCTTCAGTTTCAGGACTAACGGCCCCTCCTCAGGGCTGCTCTCCCTGACCATCCGTGCAAGGCAGGTGCACGGCCCCCCTGCTCCCTTCCCATCACCCTGATTGGCTGTGTTCACGCCACATAATACCATCCACATCCTTTTGTTTACTGATTTTTCGTCTTCCTTCTCTGGGTCAGCTTACTAGAGGCTAAGGTGCAGGAGCACCTACAACACACTTGGCTCAGAGTTGACACAAGAAATATTTACAGACTGACTAAACCAAGAAATGAATACATATCACTGGAAATTTGAAAATGCAGAATAGCATAAAGAAGCAAATAAAATCACTCCTACTTCCTCCTTCTGGATATTACTTCTGTTAATATTTTGGAGTATTTTTTTCAGATCTTTTTTAATGTGTGATGTATAGTGTGTATTTAACAAAAATTATGATTATGTTAAATTATGTTTTGTATCCTGCTTTTTTTCCCCCACTTATTACATTGTATCTCCACATGTTGTAAAATAATCTTTTAAAATACCATTTTAAGTGCTGCCTACAATTTCATATGAATGTAATAAAATTAATTTAAGCATTCCCCTATTGTTGGACATGGATAATTTAATTTTTATCTTTTAATTGACCTACTCCCTGCCCAAACCATTCTAGTAAAATTTTGCTTTTAAGGTACTTCTGGTAGCTGTTCCTCACTGTGAGTAGTTGGGTAAAAGAAAATAACATGTTTCTTTCCAGGAAATGTCAACAGACCAGTCCTTAGTTTTGTATGTTTTCTATGGTCTCTCTCAGTGGGGACTGACTTAGTTGATGATCTAGTTATTAAGTGAAAAATAAGTGGTGAGTAAAGGGTTGCGTTTCTAAGACTTCCTGTTTGCAAGAAACCAGTTGACACGCTCATAACTGAATGATGTGTGTGGGGATTGGAGGCCGGTCCCCATGACATCTACGGCACACTCTTGGCCCAGGGATGTCTTCCTGTTGAAATTAATGAACCCACAGGAACAGAAGATCCAAGACTTCCCTGATACTCATAGGCATACAATCTTTGGGGACAGAATGAATAATGAAAGAACTAACCCCTTCACTTTTCAAGAAAAAGGATACTGAGACTCAGGCAACCTTTTGGCCAAGGTCTCATACAAAAAATGGGGGAGCCTCTCACCTCCCTCCCCTTCCTCTGCCCCCCTCTGTCCCTTTCTTCCTCCTTTTGAGATTAACCTTTCTGAACCAAACTTCAGAAAAGATTTCACAGAGCTGGACGAGATTTTAGAGATGAACCCCTCCAACCTCTCTGTTTTTGAAAATGAGGAAATGGAGGTCCAGACAAGGGAAGGGCGTTGTAACAGGTCACCACACCACGGGCTTGTGGCGGGGCTGACATGAGAACCCACTTCCTCTCCCTTCTCATCTATTGGCCTTCCCACTGCCCCAGCTTTGTGGGCCCTATAAAGTCAACACTTAGTAGCATCTGCCCTTGGGCTATCTTTCCTTGAAGGCTGAAGACATCATGTTATTCCACCTAGAGAATTGAGAGGTCGGAGCCTTCCATGAAAGCCAGCCCACATTTACAGAGTGCTGGCCGAGGGCCCAGCACTGAGAATAAACTGGTGCCTACCATGAAATGTTCCTCTGCCATCATGCCCTACCCCCCGCCCCAGTAGCACTGAGCTCCTGCAGAGCACGGGGACCCCTTCCCACTCTTTCCACTCTGCTCGTGTGATCTTTTGATTGTCAATCTCTCCCACTAGATGAAGCTTCTGAGAGCAGAAGCCCTTTTTTGCTCTTTCATTTCTCAGCACTCTCTGCCCTATTTCGAGAACCAGTGCCTGGGACATAATAGATGCTCCATAAATATTTGTTGAATGAATGCATCAAGCGTAAGTCTCCATATTCATTTGGTGAGGCTGCCCTAACAAAATACCACAGACTGGGTGTCTTCAATAATGGATATTTATTTTCTCACAGTTGTGGAGGCTGGAAATCCAAGGTCAAGGTGCCTGCAGGGCTGGTTTCTTCCGAGGCCACCCTCCTTCCACCACTTCACATGGGCTCTCTCTCTGTGCACACACATCTCTTGTCCCTCTCTGTGTGTCCTTATCTATTCTCCTAAGAAGAGCCATGCTCCATCTAGAAATGAACTGCCCAAGGCTACACGGCTGGTGGCAGAGCTGACCTCACCACCTAGATTTCCCCTCCTGCATTAGTATAAGAAAACACAATTTAAAGAATGTTTCTTCCCCATGTTTGCCCATGCTGTCCATCTGTTTTCACGTACTCTCTGAGTGTGGAAATTGTTCATTTTTCCAAGTTTCAACTAATCAATATCTTTCCATCTGAAATAACTACTGTAGTTCAAAATCAAAAAGATCCTAAAGAAACCACAATGAATGTAGTTCCCTGTGTGGCTGTGGAGAATGTGGCCAAATAGCTCATTGCTACATTTTAAAGACCAGAAGGACCCGTCCTTCTTATATCTCATAGACACTTGTCGATAAACTTAGAGATAAACTAAACAGCCACTCTGGCCTGGTTTGTCTTACCAAACAAATATATTAGGTCAGCAAACATCTACTGGTGCCTCTTGCATGCCAGGCACCATGCTGGCGTCTCAAAATCCAAATATATATTAGCTGGGTTCCTGAGAGAAAGGCTCTCACACATGGACACACGTACATCCACACGCACACACGTGTCTATCTCAGGTCATTTCTGCCCTGATTATAGCTCCTCATCAAGATGATTTTCCAGCCTGGGGATGCAGTCTGGGCCCAACCAAGAAAACAGAAACCACTCTAGGTCTTTCAACATAAGAAATGTAATATAAGGAACTGGATGCACAGGTGATAGAAGAACTGAGAAGCTATAAATGGGATGGTGAGGAACCAGAGATTAGCAACAGCAGGAAGAAACCATCCGAGGGACACAGCGGGGAGGTGGTGTTCAAGCTCAGGGCATGTATTTGGCAGGAGCTGAAGGCACAGAGCACATGAAGCCACTGATAGAGATGCCGCTGGAGAATGGCCGAGAAGACAGAGCCTGCTTCTCTCCTCCTCTCCCTCAATTTCCTATCAGACACTCCCATCAGCCAACCTGGCCTTAAAGCAACAGGTTAGGGCGCCTGGAACCTGTCGGTCTCTCTGATGCAAAGCAAAGCAGGGGAAAACAAACAGGGGCAAATCCCTTGTCTCTCAGTGTCTTAGCTTCCTCATTGGTAATCTGAGGAGAACAATGCCTTTCATGTTTATTGTGAGACTTACATGAAATAAAATACCTTCAAAAGCTTCAAAAGGCATGTATGCAAATAGAAGGGCTTTCATTACAGGTTTTCTTCAGGCTCTAAAAAGAAGTGTGGTGGCCTTCAGGTGTCATCAGGAACTTTGCAATGCCTTGCTGATTGCCTAAGGAAAGTGGCTTTCATTCTGTCACTCTGGCCCATCAGTCATCAAAAACCCACACAGACAGGTTTTGAATCAATTGCCACACATCTGAAATTGTCACATATCTGAAAGGATGTCAGAGCAGGTCCTCGAGTGTATTGAGGATCTGTCTGTGGTTTTGAATCAAAAAGTGACAAATAAAGAGGACGCTAGGAATTACTTCTAGAACATGTATTCCACTCTGTTCACTTGACAAAGGTTCAGAGAGAGGACAGAATTTGCATGGAATTTGCACGCTATAATCTCCCTCCTTCCTTAACCTTGGGATTTCAAATTAATCTCATATGACAGTTTTTATTTTCATCCTCTCCTTCCTCCTTTCCCATTCATCCTTATGCTTCTTTCTTTCCTTTTAGTCTCTTATTTTTCTTTTTTTCTCATAATGTTTGACAACTTGCTTTCACAGACTTTTTCTTCTCTACACTGATGGAGAACAAAAGTTTAGCACTGAGCCATGTCTATTTTAAATTAAGAAGGTGTGAACTTTTCTAGATAACTTAATTCCCCCTTTGATATTAGGTGTAAGAAAGTATCATCACAAACTCATTTCGCTGCCAACCTCAGGGCTTACTGTGAAAACCACATGGTATAATCGCTTCCTTTCTACTGGCAGAAAGTACAGGCCACGACCACAGCTTCTGACCGGGCGCCAGGCCACTCAGGCCAGGCCCAGGAGACTGGCGGTATTCTCATCCCAGCGGTACAAGGTGGCTTGACACTCTCAGCAAGTTGGATCCTATCTTCTGCAACTTTTTAAAACTTTTATTTTATTTTTATATTAGAAGCCCAGTGCATGAAATTCATGCAAGGGAGACTGGCAGAAAAGGAAGAGGGGGCCTCAGCCCAGCCCGCACCCTCTTTAATCCAGGACCCTTTGGGGGATGTCCGGTTGGCAGACCACTGGCTCCTAATTGCTCACCTCCCTGCCTGCCTGGTTCCACACAACTGTCCCCTCCCTGCTGGCCTGGTCACTCCTGCCTCCCCTACTGGCCTGGTCACCTCTCACTGCCCCCCATGCCAGCCTACTCACCCCCAACTGCCTCCCTTTCCTGTCAGCCTGGTTGCCCCTCATGGCCACCACACTGGCCTGCTCACCCCACACAATGTTCAGTTGTTTGGTCATCCCTGGGGGGCATAAAGGGACTGGAGGACTCCAGAGGCAGGTGCATAGAGTGGGCCCTGCCTGCCATCCCAGTGAGGGAGGCTCGGGGGGGCTGCAGGGATTGGGTGCCACCATCTTGTGGCTGTGGGTGCTGCCATCTTTGAGGGTGTGGCAGTCAATTAGCATATTCCCTCCTTATTGGCTGTGGGCACTCCATCTTTGTGAGCATGTGATGGTCAATTAGCATATTCTCTCTTTATTAGATAAGCTTCTATTTTAACTTTTGTTGAATTTATGGAGGTGACATTGGTTAATGAAATTATAGATTTCAGGGGTACAATTTTGTAATTCATTGGCTGTATGTTATATTGTATGTTTAGTTCACTTCACTATCCTGTAACTTTTAATGTATCTCAGTGGCAAGTGACATTGGTCAGTGGATGACAAAATTAAAGGGTGCATCCCTCACTGTCAAGTGAAGAGATTGTGCTTTGACTGTCTGTAAGTTCCTTTCTAGCGCTGACATTGAAGAAATTAGTATCCTTCCGCAAAAGAAGGCCTACTATGGTCACAGAGGCACTAGGACAGAAAAAGCCCCCTGAGTGACTTGTGGAATTTCCAGTGGCCTGCTGGGCATTGACATTTTGCTGGTGCAAAGTCTGGGGCATCTTCAAATGTCAGAGCCAGAAGAGCACTGATCATAATCTCCCACAAGTGCACGGAAGAGTCTGGGACCTGAAGCTTATGGGTACTCACCCACTGATTCCTTCAGTAGGAATTCACCGTGCCCCTGCCATGTGCCGAGCACTGGGTCCTGGGGTACAGTAACAAATAATACAGAGGAATATCAGCCCTAAGATATGCTAGTGGGGCAAAATGTATAACAGGGAAACTAAAAAATAAGCAAGATAATGAATGTGTCATAATTGTTTGGAAAGTAATAAAAATATAACAGATTAATTCACTTTATTCAATTTGGGGTGAAGGGGATGACTGGGTGCAAAGTTGTACTTAAGATCTAAGGCTAGAGAAGAAACCAGCTGTGGAAACCACGGTGTAAAAAAGTTATAGGCTGAGGGAACAGCATGTGCAAAAACCCCGAGGCAAGGAAGCATTTGTTACATTTAAAAAATGGAGAGGCAGCCAGTCTGGCTGGAATATAATAAAGAAAGAGTAGTATGAGAAGTGGCTGAAGAAGTTAACCTCATGGGCTGGGAAGCCACTGAAGGGTCTTGAGCAAGTAAGTGACATAATATGATTTGACACTTGAAACAGTCCAGACAAAAAAATGATAGACAAAATTAGTAACAATGGAGATGGAAAGATGAGGGGCTGGGGATATGTTTAAACATAGAGCCTATAATACTTGATCTCTTAGATATAGAAACTGAGACTCGGAGGACACAAAGAAGTCATCTAGGCTTTTTAACAACAGGGCTAATGAACGTTCTGTTATGATGTGATAATGAACATTAGAGGTGGGTGGGGTTAGAGAGACCAATTTGTGAAGGGAAACAAATATTCCAGGGAGCACAGCTTAAGAGTGTACAGGCATGTGGGTGGCATGAGAATTGGTATATTAGCCAGCATTAGCTATGCTTTAAAAGACATTGAGAACTTGACTTCAGCAATGGTGTCCCACAGGTGTGATTTTTGGCCCCAAGAGACATTGGGCAATGTCTGGAGACTCTTTTGGTTGCCATGACTTCAGGTGTGTATGGGGGGTAGGAGGGGGAAGGAAGGGGATTGAGGTCCTTTTGTAAAAAAAAAAAAAATTATTTTAAGTAATTGGGCTGACATTGGTGTCCAATTCTACAATACATCATCTGCATACTGTATTGTGTGTTCACCACCCAGTGTCAAGTCTCCTTCCATCATCATTCACCCCCCTTTGCTCCCTTTGTTCTCCCCCATCTCCCTTTCCTTCTGGTGATCACCACAGTGTTGTCTGTGCCTATGGATTTTTTTGTTTTGCTAGACCCTTCAATTTTCTCACCCAGCCCTGCACTCCCATCCCCTCTGCAGGTGTCAATCTATCTCTGTATCTATGAGTCTGTTTCCATTTTATTTATTTTGTTAATTAGATTCCACATAGAAGTGAAATCATATGGTACTTGTTTTTCTCTGCCTTCCTTCACTTACCATAATACCCTCTAGGTCCATTCCTGCTGTCACAAAAATGTAAGATTTCCTTGTTATTATTTTTTACAGCCAAGTAGTAATCTATTGTGTAAATGCAACACAGCTTTTTATCCACTCATCTACTTATGGACACTTGGACTGCTTCCAAATCTTAGCTATTATAAATAACTAGAGGCCTGGTGCATGAATTTGTGCACCAGTGGGGTCCTTCAGCCTGGCCTGTGAGATTGGGCTGAAACTGGCTCTCCGATATCCCTGAGGGGTCCCAGATTGCAAGAGGGCACAGGCCAGGTTGAGGGACCCAACCAGTGCATGATCAGGACCAGGGAGGGACACAGGAGATTGGCCAGCTAGGGAGGGACCAGGGGAGGGCTCCAGGGCATGTCTGGCCCATCTCACTCAGTCCCAATGGGCCAGACCCCAGCAGCAAGCTAACCTATTGGTTGGAGTCTCTTCACCCTGGTGGTCAGTGCATGTCATAGTGAGTGGTTGAATGGCCTTAGCATATCATTAGCATATTATGCTTTGGTTGGTTGAATGGTCTGCTGGACAACCAGACAGTTAGCATATTAGGCTTTTATTATATAGGATGCTGCAATGAACATAGGGGAACATATATTCTTTTAAATTAGTATTTTGGGTTTCTTCAGATCAATTCTTAGAAGTGGAATCACTGGGTTATAAGGCAGTTCTATTTTCAATTTTTTGAGGAAACTCTATATTGTTTTCTACAGTGGCTGCACCTCTCTGAATTCCCACCAACAGTGCACAAGAGTTCCATCTTCTCCACATCCTCCCCAACATTTGTTGTTGGTTTATTGTTGATAGCCATTCTGACAGATCTGAGGTGATAGCTCATTGTGTTTTTTGTTTGTTTGTTGTTGTTTGTTTGTTTGTTTTTGTGTGTGTGTGTTTTTGTTTTGTTTTCTACCTTATGGCACTTGGATTTTAACCAGAAATGCTCTGCATAAACTCACTTTAACTATACAAGGAAATTCCCTATCACTGTGTGATGACAAACATTTTTTAGGAGAATGAAATATTCTTTCAAGCCTGGTTCTGAAAACATGCAGAGCAATTTACAGTGTAATAAGAAGTTAGAATGCTTACCCTGTTCTCAGACGAGAACAATTCCAGTATGGCCCATAAAGAAAGCTATGAAAACTGGACATCCCCTCTGCTTATTGTGGTTTTAATTTGCATCTCTGATAATTAGTGACATTAAGCATCTTTTCAAGTGTCTATTGGCCATCAGTATGTTCTCATTGGAGAAGTGTCTGTTCAGATCTTTTGCCCCATTTTTTAACTGGATTGTTTGAGTTGTATACTAATAAGTTTTTTTTTCCTTTTGTTAATCCTCACCTGAGGATATTTTTCCATTGATTTTTAGAGAGAGTGGAAGAGAGGGGAAAAAACATAGATGTGAGAGAGACACATCGGTTGGTTTCCTCCTGCACATGCCCCAACTGGGGCTGGGAATTGAGCCTGCAACTGAGGAATGGGCCCTTGACTGGAATCAAACCCGCTACCCATCAGTCTGAAGTTGGCCATTGGGTTTCTTGTTTCTGGGGCCTCTTGGGAAAGACTCTGAGGTAGGCCAATATCTGACTGGCTCTGGGCAACCTGTTTGAAGCTGCAAAGTGACCCACAGTTTGTGGATGCCTCTGCTGGGCCTGTGTATGTGCAGGAAGGATGAAGCTGTGCACCAAGGCCAGCTTTTACCACTACAGAGCCTGGGGGCAGGCCAGCAAACATCCCAAGGCACCCCGAGATCAGCCTCCCCCTGCCTCCACCTGCCTGCTGCCTGTTAGGCTCAGTCCCTGAAAGTACCTCTGGTGGTACTCAGATTGCATGAGGTAGGTTCTCTGTGAGTCATCAGGTAGGGACGAGAGGTGTTCACCAGACTGATACAGGATCAAATCCGTGACAGTGCTGGGTCTGAGGCCACTCAGCAAATGCCCTGGGGTGTACCAAGTCTAGCTGCCACCAGCTAGGTGCTGGAAGACTCTTGTGGTAGGATAGGGTCTTTGGAGACCATCAGGGTGAGGCCAGCAAAGTCTATTAGGCCCAGACAGACCAAGATTTGGCTACATGAAGGGAGAGCTCTGCACTGGTCAGGCGTGTGAGGGAGCCATAAATGGCCCCACCCTACAGCCACACAACTTAAGACTTGCTACAAGTCTATCCAAGATTCTGCTAGGAGGCTGAGTTCAGTATGTGGGACCCCAGAAGCTTGGATGGTGGGGCAAGTGGATCGATCTCCTATGATGCAGAGATGTTGATAAAGCTGGGGGAAGGTGGGAGGAGTGGTCCCACCCTGGAGATACACAACTCAGTTTGTCCTGGATTCTGTCCAGACTTTGATGTGGAGGGTTGCCTAGGGCAGAAGACTGAGTCTTATGGAAACCCAGAAGTGGAACTAGTAAATCTCCTGTGATGAGGAGGCACCAATCAGGTTCATGAGAAAGTGGGGGAAATGGCCCCCACCCCCAGACCTCTACATCCAAGCCCAGGCAGATGACTCCTCAGCAGGGCATGAGCTTTGTAGGGTAGGACAATGGAGAGTTCAACAGGAAGGATTATTGCATTCCCCCACGCTGATGCTAAATGGAGGGGAGTGCTCCACCCAAAAAAGATGGCCTCTGTGGTGTAGGAGACAAATTAAGCACTGGGGTCCTGGTGGCTGTCCCTTCATCTCTCTCCCTAGAGCCATAAGCCCCAGTCTCTCCTCACACAACTCCAGTCCAGTCCACCCTCCCTCCCTTGACTGAAGCTCAGGGTGAGTGACTGAAAATAAGATTTTGTGCATTGACCCTTTAAGACGGTGCCTGTGTCTCTAGCAAACTCCTGTCTCCCTGGCAGACAGAATCCTGGCTGATTCTCACACCAAATGTTATATGGGTGTCTTTTCCTGGCTCTGGTGCTCTGGGCTGGGGAGTCTGGCTTGGAATTGAGGCCCCAGGCTTCTCTGGGGAACCTCTGCAGCTGAGGTATCTGGAATCTCACCCACTGCCCGTGGGAGGTGAGCCAGCCCTTTTTGCATCTCCACCCTTCCTACCAGTCTCCATGTGGTTTCCTCTGTAAGTTCTTTGTTAAAAGACTTCTCTTCAGATAGTCTTCAGCTGGTTATGGAGGTAACTTGTTCTAGATTTTAGTTGTAATTCCAGGGAGGAGGTGAACGTAACTTCTACATCCTCCACTGCCATCTTGGGTCTCCTAGATTGAGGTCCTTCTGATATCTGGCGGGCAGAGACCAGGGATGCTGCTAACACATCCTTCAAGGCACAAGACAGCCTCCCTAACCAAGGCTTATCTGGCCCCCAAAATCACCCATGCTGAGGCTGAGAACCCTGTCTGACTGGTTGCTTCGGAGTATTTATGCAAATAAAGGCCCAGAAAGGAGTGTCCTGAAGGTGTTATTCCAGAGGACTTTTAGGAAGGAGCCTGGACTTGCTTCTGTGTCAGAGACTGACAGGAGCTGGTAAATACGGGGCTGGCAGAGTTTCCTGGAGGGTGGAACTAGGAAGAACAGAACATTGACTGGACCCAACCAGAAAGCATAGAGCCTAGTGGGATTCCAGGTGGATACACTGCAAAAGCGAGAATTCCTCAGATGAGTAGATAAATAAATGGAGATGTGGGGGAGGGAACAGGGAAGGAGTGTGGAATCAAGAGTTTCCAGAGGAAGAGAAAAGCTGAGGATCCTAAATGGAAGGATAGTAAAAAGCAGGAACATTCCCCTCCTCAAGAATTAGGGCTTTGGGGGCTGGTTTTCAAACGAGAGATGCTCTCGAGTCTGCTGTTCTCGTGCCTGCCTGCACAGTAACATCACCTGGGGACATGTTGAAAGTACTCATACCGCGGCCCCACCCCAGAGACAGTTGTTACATTAGTCTGGCTGAGGGCCCTGGCTCTGGAATTTGGAGAGTTCCTCCACGTATCCTGGGCTTAGAAGCATTGATCTAATCCAAACACTGAACACCACGCTGCCTCCGGGGCCAGACAAGAAAAGGAAATGAGAGACAGGGCAGGCCCCACCTCAGTGGGCAGCCTGCGCCTAGCGGTGCGACCCACCATTGCTTTGTACAAATCTGGGCTCAGCGTTGCCAAATCTTTGCGTTTTCCTGTTTTTCTTTTTTCTTTCCCCAAGATGCCTAAAAATCCAGATTTTATATATATATTAAAAAAAGATAGCTTCAAATATCCAAATATCTTAAAATTCCATGCCAACCAAAACATGTATGCAGCACGCATCAGCCCCATGGGCTGTCATGTAGCAACCTCTGATTCAGTCTGATGGTTTTTACACTTTTTTTTTTTTTTAGCCACAGGAGGTTTTTTCCCAAACAAGTTATTTTGTGGAACTGCTATAGATTAAATAAACCCCAGCAGAGTGCGGGTGAGACAGGGCAGAGCCCCTCAGCCCCGCCTGCCAGCCCAGGTAGTCCTCCTGGCGGCTCCTGAGTGAAGGAAGCCCTTTGCCTCCAGGGAACCTCGTTGGTCCATTTACCAGAATGGAAAACTGAGACCCTTCAGAACACAGTCCCAGGGCCATTTGGAAATGCGTGGGGATGCCTGGAATTCTCACGGTGACCAAGCGAACACTGCTGGCATTTGGTGGCCGGTGGCCAGGAATGCGAAACTTCCTGCAATGCCGGGGACAATAAAGAATCATCCCACATGAAATGCCCGCAGCTCCCCGCGGGGAAACACCAGATGAGGAAGCCGCGTCCGAGAGAAGGGACATCAGCTGGCGAGCTCACAGCAAGCGCACGCTGGAACCGTGACCTCCGTCCCACAGGCATGGGGACTTCGTCTGCTGTTCATGAGGAGAAGTCACTGGCCAGGCCAGGCTGGCCCTATTCCAACACACAGGGGGAAAGGAGTACTTTCCAATTAGAGCCACGTAGCCTCCCGAGGGGTGGCAGCTGCTACATAAAAAAGCTAAGTGACAAATTTTGTGAGATGTGACCCTTGACCCCAGGGGCAGAGGCCCGTGATAGGCACCGGGAGGAGGCGGAGCAGCTGACAGGCTAGTGGCAGGGCTGCCACACAGGTTTGTTGGCCATATTGGTCATTTAATCCCTCAGCCAATGCCAGGTTCAAAAATAGGATGTGGGAGCAGAAGGGGAAAGGAGGGTGTTCCCCGGCCCTCCCAGGAAGATAGAGCCAAAGGCGAGCTCATCTTCCTATTTCTGTCATCACAATGCTGCCTGATATACCGTTTCCCGTTTATAAAATCATTACTGCCGAATCGCCGTCTCCATAGCCACGGGGCAAGGGCAGAGTTATCCGCATTTCACAGGCACAGAGATGGGACCTCCAAGTGGCGTTTAGGAGGCACTGCTTTTTTTAAGGTCTGATTTTCTTGGTTCAAGCCTATGCTAATGGTCTTCGGGAGGAAGTCAGGGAGGGGTGGTAAGGGAGGTCTATTCCCAGTTCATCATTTAGACCAGCAGTTCTCAAAGGGTGGGGGTAGCAGAATCTCGGAGGAACTTACTAGAAACACAGTGGACCCTGTCTTACTTTGAGAGGCTGGCTGTTAGTCCTCTTTATTAGCTCCTGAGTAATTCTGATGCACAACAACACCCAACCACTCAAGGAGACAAGTCTACTTCCCATGTGGACTTCATGTAATGCAATGTCAAATGATTTGTGCGTTTCTAGATGCTGCTGCTGATTCTCCCAGCTGGCGATGGAGCAGAGGCCACACCCAGGGGTGTGCTAGTAAGCTAGTGGCTCTTGGTGTGGGGGAGACCTGGTTTATAATGTGCCTGTTTCCACACACTCCACCATGGCCAGGGTCAAGCTCCCCGCATGACCTCACTGAGCCTGGGGTTGAGGAGATGCGCACAATCGACTCCTTCCAGGCCCTATAAGCCAGTTCGAGCACACAGCTTCTGAGCCCCATCTCCCAAGTTGGGGGTCTTTCCCCTAAAACATCCCGAGTTGGGACATGGGATAGGCTCGTGAGGGAAACAAGGAAAGCAGAGTCTATGACGGCACCATGTTCAGGGAGCAAGAATAGCAGTGGCCACAATGTTATGTGGCCTTTGAAGAGCAAGAGACATGACTTTGAACCCCAACTTTGTGACTGTTGGCCGTGCGGCCTTGGATCCGTCTCAAACCTCTCCAGGCCTGAGATTCCATATATTAAAACTGGAAACAGCAACAGTCCTCCAAGGGAAACCTTAAAGGCTGACAGATACGCACGTGCATGTAAAATATGGGAGCAATGACTGGGCAACCGGTGACACTGAGTGAAGGCCTGTGTGTGCCCCTCCTCTCTCACGGCCCCCCACCTTTAGACCAGCACGGACCTATCCTGTTCCCATCTCGACGGCTTGCTGGGGGATCAGAGAGTGGAAGAGAGTGGCTGCTTCACTCAGCGAACTGCAGGCCATTCGCCTGGAGGCCACTCTGCATTCTTGCTTGTTGACTCAACAGGTCAAGAGATTTGTCACCAGACTACAGCCTCCCGTCCCACTCTCATCCCCAGAGTACACACAACTTGGGTTCCAGGGCGTCCTGAAAGCCACCCTGTGGAAATTCCGTGCCAGGCCCACAGGGCAGAGGTTTTGTCACGGTCCCTGTCCCTGCAGACGTCCGGGCAGAGATGTCTTCGGGCATTTTGCTTAAGCCGCCGGGCTTTGGGCGCAGGCGGGCGGGCGGGCCCTGCAGAAGGTCGCTTTCCCCTCTCTGCCTCCGAGGACGGAAACATTGAGGCTTCGGATTGTGCCTCTGCATCCTCTTCCCTTCACACCCGCTGAAGTGTTTTCCATTTCTCTTGGCGGGCGCCATTTCCCCCCTGTTCTCCCGAGCTCTTCCTCTCGGCTCCCCAGGGCTTCCCACAACAAACCTGCGTGCCTGGGCGGCGGAGCAGGTCTGGCCGCGGACATGTGCGCCGGACATGCCTCTGGCTGTTTTTCAGCCCCAGCCCAGGCGCCGGTGGCTGGGGCCGAGGGCCAGTCTCGGCTGTCCAGGTGGGCCTGGCGCGCCTGCAGCCTGCCCACCGATCGACTGTGTGGGGCCCCGGCAAAGACCCAGCATCTGACACTAGTCCTTTCACCTGTGGCTTCCTGTGCACTGCCCATTGCAACCTGGTGAAGTGAGCAACTTCACAACACGTCAGCCCGGGCGGCCGAGGGGGCTGCTCACCCCAAGGGCAGAACATTCTGTCCCACCCCCTCGCTGGCTCTGTCATGAGAAGGAGGAGGCCGGCTGGCACATCTGGTCTGTGGTTCTGTTCTGCAGTGTGGGACCTGCCTCATCGCCCTGGCGTCTCAGCCTCACTCCTCGCTGCCCCTCTCTCGCTGGAAATCGCTTTGCTCCCCGGGAGCCCTGGGTGTGGCGGGACATCCACAGCTCCTGGGAGCCTCACCGAGCAACAGAGGGTTACGTGGAAGAGGTTCACGCTTTAAATTCCCTCTCCGAATTCCTGGCTAGAGAGGGCACCACCTAAGAAAACAAAAACATCACCAAAACCACAATGAGGTAGCACCTCGCACCTGTCAGAATGGCAGCCAGCCATAAATCCACAGACAACAAGCCTGGATTGAGCAAAGGGAAGGCTCCTGTGCGTCTGCGCTGTGGGTGGGTATGCAGATGCTGCAGCCACTATGCAAAACGGCATGGAGGTTCCTCAAAAAATCGAAAAGGGAATTACCTAATGACGCAGCAATTCCACGTCTGGGTGTATGTCCAAGGAAACACAAAACACTAATCCGAAAGAACATATGCTCCCCTGTGTTCATTGCCGTGTTATTTACAGTTGCTAAGATACGGAAGCGGCCCACGTGCCCATCAGTAGACCATTCCATTGTGGCACATTTACACCATGGAATCCTACTCCACCGTAAAAAGAGAATGAACTTTTACCTTTTGGCACAATGCATGGGCCTGGTGAAAAAATAAATAAATCAATCAGAGAAAGACAAACGCCATGTGATTTCACCTAACACCTAACCATCAGGATGACAATAATAACAATGCAGCAGTCTCTGTCTACCAGGCTAGCCAGTCTGGCTTAGCCCATGCGGTAAGCGGTGTTCCCATTCCCCGTTAAGTAACTTTCTAAGGGCTACGCCTCCAGCCCAGCTTTGCCTGCTTTTCTAATTCCCAGGCCGGTGTCTTCCATTTCTCGGGTTTCCTGCCTCGCCCAGTGGCCGCGAGAGTAGGCCCTCCACGAGGGAATTCCAATCTCGCCTGAGCGTCATCACGGTCCCGACAGAGAGAACACTGCCAAGGTCACTGCTGAGGGCACGAACACCACCGAAGAGGGGAAAGTGAGTCAACAACCTGGGGCACCTGGCGGCCTCACGCCACTTCCCCTGCTGCCCCCAGCACCTCGCCTCTCACTTTCCTACAGCGCTGCCGAGGAACGGGAACGGCTCGGCACTGGAGAGCTGGGGCAGGAAGAGGGTGTGGGCTCAGATTTATGTCACTCTGCACGATCACGCTATGCCGGACACCAGGGACACGGCGGCTTCCCTGAAGCTCTACTTTCCTGAAAAGGTGTGCGTAGATCAAACGCCGACTTTCCCATTCCAGTAACCTTGGGTGGGTGAGTCAGTTTGCCTCGTGGCTGGGAGTCTGCCATGGCTTTGTCTTTGCGTTGTCAGTTGACTGTACGTGTGTGAACTTCGAGATTTTATACTCGCCTGCAGTGTACAGTGTACTGTCCGTGTTCACACCCTGTCTCTTCAGAGATCATGTAACTTTATTTTCTCTCATTTTTTTAAAATATATTTTATTGATTTTTTTACAGAGAGGAAGGGAGAGAGATAGGAAGTCAGAAACATCGATGAGAGAGAGACATCGATCAGCCGCCTCCTGCACGCCCCACAGTGGAGATGTGCCCGCAAGCAAGGTACATGCCCCCGACCGGAATCGAACCCGGGACCTTTCAGTCCACAAGCCGATGCTCTATCCACTGAGCCAAACCAGTCTCGGTTGTAGTCTGTGTCCCTGGATTACTGGGGAGCTCACTATTGACATTTCATCGATAATTCTGTGGGGTGGGGACTGCCCTACACATTGGAGCCTGGTTAGCAGCCTCCCTCCAGATGCCCGTGGCACATCCCTGCCCCACACTGTGATAACTAGAAACGTCCCCCGAGGAAATGGTCCCCTCCCTTTAAGAACTACTGGCTTTGCCTCCTGCCTCCCTTATCCTTCGGTGGAGCAGTGGGTGCTGATTGGTGAAGAGGCGAGCACCCCAACCTCCAGCCCAGGTGTATAGTGCAAGGTGTATAGCCCAGGTGTATAGCACCTGCGATCTGAAAACATTTGCATGGTTTCCGTGCATTGCGTGCTTGTCATGTGCCGGACAGTAGCTAAGTGTGGCTTAGCTATTGTTTCCGGGTTGCAGATGAGAACAGGGAGGCCTGGTGAGGCTTATCTAAATAACAACACAGCTAACAAGCTGCCCGGGAAAAGTCAAGATCAGGCCCGTGCCCTTCACCTCTGTGCCAGTGTCTCTGAATCCAGGAGGCCCATTTCACATTGAGGGGGGAGGGGTGGAGGGTGTCGTAATCTCTTGGGTGCTTGGGACAGAAACACGGCTGGAGAACCACTGCTCTGTGCTGGGACCTCATTGGTTGGTTATTCCAGAATCACTGAATATCGCCGGGTTTGGAAGAGACTATCAGGACCAACCCAGTGAGATCGTCACACGGTAACTCACAAATACATGGGCAGCACAAGTATAGTGAGGATTCTGGTGGAAAGCCGATACAACAGGGGAACACACCTGGCCTGGGGTCAGGGGAGCTTGCCGGGAGGGGATGAGCCATCGGTGGGCGAAGAAACCAGGAAAGCAGAAGGTTTCCCAAGGATCGGGAAAGGGGCAACATGATCCCGGCAGATTCTCCGAAGGGTTTCTCGGGGTTGCCGGGAACTCCCTGCACAAAGGGACAGAGGATGTAGGGACTGGAAGTCCTGTTGGGGTGAGGCTGAGGATGGGGAGACGTGACCGTCATAGCAACGCAGAACCCCATCCAATCCCATCTCTCGCTTTAGAGAGGAAGAAACAGACCCAGAGAAGGCGCTTGTTCCTGGACGTGCAACGAGGAGACTGCAAGAGGTGATGGGACCCCTGGGGATCCTGCCTGTGCGTCATGGACAGTTCCGGGAAAGTGCCAGCGGCTCCCGGCCCCCCGCATTGCCCGGCCTCCTCCCTCCCAGAGGCCTGCACCGCTCGTAGGGTTTCACTGAGCCCTGAAACGCGGTCAAAATGCTGTTCTAACTCGCCCCCAACATCGGGCCACGCCGCAGAAACTCACCCAGAGAACAGGGAGTCCATGCTTGGGCTCCACACGCGGTCAGCCATCAGGCACCCCAAAATAATTCCGACCATTACAAAACGCAGCCCACAGGTCGGATCTGACTCACGGATGTGTTTTGTTTGGCCACATAATGCACTCAGATATTTTAAAAATGTATTGCCACCATTTAGAAATCAGATTTCATATTAAAAAAAAAAATCCATTTCTAGCCTGCATTCCTGCATGACCACATTCCTTAGAGTTGCGGCCTACCTCTCCTCACTTTCCCCAGGTGCCATCCGCCCACTCTGTTCCACCCGCCCACTGTGTTCCACGCGCTGCCTACTCCGGTGCCTGGAGCACAGCAGACCTGCAGCATGGCGTGCCTGCCCTGCCCTGCCCTGTCCCACAACAGCCCTCCACGGTCTGCAGATGGTGACCTTGGAATGGCCCCTGGAGTGATCGGTCTGCAAGCCGCCGGCCAGTGCCAGTTCTTTCAGCTGTCACCGCTCCTCTGAGTCCAGCGGCAGTTTCCTCTGACCCATCACCCTCTTTCTGGCCACACACGCTCCCCGAGGTCCGTGTCCCTCTTGACGGGATGTATGTTCCTGACCAGAGTACTGCTCCCGGCAGGGCTAACCAGGCGGCGAACGTAAAAAAAGTCTTTACATCACACATCATCCGTTTTCAGTCTGCCAGGCGGACGGGCAAGCACAGCGTCCACAGAACTGAAAGAAGCCTCAGAACATACAGAGTCGTTTCTGTCTCCTGGCTCCAGCCAAATAGAATAACCTCAGGGGAGAAAATCAGCTCATTTCCTGAGACTCGACACAGGCAAACCCGGAACAATGTGGGAGGAATGACAAGCATTTTGAAACTTTTATTTTTTTCACTTAGAAATAAATATAATTTACTTGTTTGTGAAGAGAAGAGGCTGAGGAAAGTCTGTGTAAAAGCCCTGGGAAAATGACGATCATCTACCTGGCTGTGGGAAGAGCCTGCTAGCTCTCTCTGCTCCCAGAACAAACAAGGTGGATCCCTTCGTGCCCTCTGAGATGGAAATTGCACACAGAGAGAGCAGGACAGTGAATGGAGCTCTAAAGACAACAGCAGCAAAGCCCTGGCATGGGAAGCTGCTACACTGGGACCACAGGGAACGCCTGAGCTAGGAGATGAGCTAGGAGATGCCACACAGGAGGACAGGGCACCCAACCCTTCGGTCCTCTGTGGGCAGTGCCTCCCAGGCTTTCCGCAGCCACAGGTGCCCCCGGAGCCACTGGTCATTTCCGAATCACTCTCTTTAAAACGGACTCGCCATCTCAAAACGTGTAAAAGGACCGAGACCGGTTTGGCTCAGTGGATAGAGCATCGGCCTGTGGACTGAAAGATCCCAGGTTCAATTCCGGTCAGGGGCATGTACCTTGCTTCCGGGCACATCCCCAGTAGGGGGTGTGCAGGAGGCGGCTGAAGGATGTCTCTGTCTCATCAATGTTTCTGACTTTCTATCCTTCTCCCTTCCTCTCTGTAAAAAAATCAAAACGTGTAAAAGGTAACAGGTTTGACGTGTTATGATTCTGGTGCGTAGGAAAATAAATACTCAGAAACTAAAATTTAAACCAAATTGTGTCCACGTGCCACCTGAAACCACCTAGTTTGCATCCAATATTTCGGGGACATCAAACCGAGCTCACGGAAGCCCCTGACTCCCCTGAAATGGTGTTCCAGACTTCAGGTGGAAGGGGGCAGGTTTCTGTGCGGAGAGATTTGATAAGTTCCCGGTGATTCTCCAAGGTTCTGTCTGTTTCATAAGAACCCCGAGCACTGTCTCCTTCAGTTGGTTCCTAAGAGTCTGTCCTGGCTTTCTTGGGAAGAAAATGGGTGGAAGGAATGAAGTTTCTAAATGGTCTGCCTGGGCCCTTTTCAGCACATTTTCTCCCTGTGTCCTGGTTTTAAAATGTGGTTTTTCAGCCGCAGTTTACATCTGATATTATTCTGTACTAGTTTCAGGTGTAAGGATAGCGGTAGGACACGCATCTACTTTACAAAACCTTCCCCTGCTATTTCCAGGATCCACCTGGCACCATCCATAGTCATTACAATATCACTCACTATGTTCCCTATGCTGTGCCTTACATCCCCACGACTCCATTCTTCCTTTTAAATGTCTGCACTTTGCCTAAGGAAATGCCATGCGGTTACCACCCAGCGGGGTGGGCATGGGGAGCTGAGCCTGGGAATTCCACAGGGCAGAGCCTAACTCTGGTTTCCTCTCCACCTGGGCAGTTAGTCTTGGAGGTGCTGGAATGACGCCGCCCTGCAGGGAGAAGCGGGGTTTTGCTTAATGTGACTTCGTAAACACGTGGCAAAAGCCCCCAACAGCAGACTCACTGGGAGCCCAGGGTCAGCAGCTCGCTCTCCTCAAAGGACTGCTCGGAGGATTGGAAGGAAGTCCGGCTCCGAGAGATTGTCGCAGGGAGAGGGGCAGGGATTGTGAACGCGCTACCTCCAGCCCTGCTTTGCCTGCCGGGATGTCCCGCTATCTCTGCACCTGCTTGCTTTGCAGCGTGCTTAATCTCCATATGTCTGACTTGAATGGCTAAGTGGCTCTGACGGTCTGAGTATAGGAAAGACTCATTAACTCCCAGGCCTTGGACGTGGTGGTGGCTACTGCTTCAAGTAGGTGGACATACGGACGTATCCGGCATCTTGCAGAGGAGATCTGCTCCTGCCAGGTGGTAACTGGACAGGGAGCTTCTCCAGAGGCGGCCCAGTTCTTCATCAAAGAGCGGCTTGCAGTACATGGTGAATGAGTGAGTGAATACATGAATGAGTGAAAACTACTGCTCAGGACAATAATGTGTGCATACACAGGAATGGAAAAGGCGGCCAAGGAAAGCACGTTAGAGGCAATATTTGAATGAGGCCTAATTTTAACCGCACGGCAGGCTAAGCTATGATTTGGTTAAACACTGAGGCTCTGGAGTCTGGTGTCTGATTGGGCTGAATTCTGACACTCCCAGGTGCCTGTGTGCCCTCCTGCAAATCATTTAACCCCTCGAAGCCTGAGTTGTCCTCGCCTTCAAAGTGTGGATAAGGTGGTATGGGAGCATTAAATGAGAAAAACCACATAGCCACTAGGCAGGGAGTCTTAGCGAACCTTCCTGGTGCTCCTATTCAGGACTGTTGTCATCACCAGAGAGAAAAGTGGGGAGGACAGCCCTGATCAGTGTGACTCATCATCCTGTGCATCAGAGGGTTGCTGGTCCGATTCTGGTAGAGGCAAATGCCCAGGTTTGGGGCTCGATCCCCAGTGGGGGGCATGCAGGAGGCAGCCAATTATGTTTTGCTTTCTTATCGATGTCTCTCTCTCTCTCTCTTCCCCCCTCTCTCTCTCTCTGAAAATCAATAAAAACTATTTACAAAAGGAAGGAAGGAAGGAAGGAAGGAAGGAAGGAAGGAAGGAAGGAAGGAAAGAAGGAAGGAAGGAAGGAAGGAAGGAAGGAAGGAAGGAAGGAGGAAAGGAAGGAAGGAAGGAGGAAAGGAAGGAAGGAAGAAAGGAAGGAAAGAAGGAAGGAGGGAGGACATTCTGCAGGGAGAGACTTGAGTGAGTGAAGCACAGAGGAGGCAGCCAGCTCGCCTACCATTTCCACAGTGTGATCATCTCACCTGGGCTGATCTGGGCTAAAGCTTGCTACTCCTTGTCCTTCTCAGCAGGCTCTGTTCTGAGCTGCCCGGTGGGCCAGCTCTGCATTTCCTTCTCTGACTGGGAGGCACTTGGCCCTAGCACAGAGCCTCATTCAGCCATGAGGAGCTCCTATGTCTGCAGGCCCTAGAAGCAGATCCTTCTCGTGGATGCATTCCCCTTGGAGAGAGCTCAGCAAAGAGTCTCAGCAGCCCAGGGTCAGTCAGCAACAAAGGCCTCAGGATGCAGGAGGAGCTCGGAGTGGCCAGAGGCGTTTGGAACATTTGCTCCTGGGTCGGCCCAGCTAGGCCTGTGCATCTCTGGAGCAGGTGTCCCTGGGGCCACGGACCCGGGTGGGCCTGTCCATTCCTCATGTGTCTATGATCACCCTCTGTGACTTGGACTCTGCGGCTTTGCATTTCCTTCCTTGCATGGATATTCCATCCTGGCAGTGAGCGTGGTATCTCTTGTGTTGGTAAGCACTTGGGGAGTACTTGCCCAAGCTGAAAGAATGCATGAACGAGTATCCACTGTGCCTGCACGTAATGCATGTTCCATAAGTAGCAATCAAATGGTAGAGTGTGGGAGGGGAGGATCGTGTTCAAGGAAGCCTCCCTCAGGTGGCTTTTGAGCTAGATCATAAGAGCTACAGTGAGATTCCACCGGGAAAGCCAAGCAGTGGAGCGTTCCAGGCAGAGGGGACAAGTCCTTGGCCAGGGAAGGCATTGGGAACAGTCTGGCTCGCCTGGAGATCTGGACTATGAAGAGGAGCTATAGGAAGCTGTGCCTGGAGAAGTGTCCCCAGTATCATATAGCGTCTAAAGGCCACGTTGAAGAAGGACAGCCTGCCTCCCTCAGGCTGTGGAGAGCCAGCGATGGTCGTAAGGAGGGAGTAAGGTGATGTGACCAATGCTTTAAGGACACAGATACCACAGTGCCTTGCAGAATGGGTCTGAGGTGGGAGGAAGACAGAAAACAATGATTTGAAGCATGAACGGGGTGGAGTAGATCATTGGATGTTGATTTAAAACAATAAGCCAGGCCCTGGCTGGTTTGGCTCAGTGGACTAAAGGGTCCTGGGTCCGATTCCATACCTCAGTTGTAGGCTCTTCCCTTGCCCGGGCCCTGGCAAATGCAGGAGGCAACCAATCAGGGTGTTTCTCTCACATCGATATTTCTCTCTGTCTTTCCCTCTCTCTTCCACTCTCTAAAAATCTATGGGGGGGGGGAATAATAAATAATAAAACAATGAGCCATGAAGCAGCCCAGGAGGGCTGGGGGGAAGCCCGGGGTTATTTACCTGCTGTGGGAAAAGCCAAGCAGTGGTGGCTTCTGGAGAAGCAGAGAAACCAGGTAGGTATCTAAACTGACTAGTCAAACCACTTTACTAAGAACTATGGCTGAACTGAACCCAGTCCGAGTGTGTGTGTGTGTGTGTGTGTGTGTGTACAGAGAGAACAGGCCTGAGTGCAGCTCTTCATCTGTTTGCTTTTCTCAAGTTTGATCCTATGTGAATGGATCTTTCAAATCCCTTTTACTAATAGAGGAGGAAATCTCAGCTGTAATTCCATTTCCAGAAACCATTCCAGCAGTACCCACCTCCATGGCCATGCTTGGGCCAGGTCCCCAGGGCCAGAATCTCTACCCATTTTCTGTTCTAGAACACAGTATGGAGATGGAGAGAATCCCACCACCAGCCTGACCACCGAGAGCTTCCAGCAAGCTCCGACCCTCCTGCCAAGGGATAGCTGGGCACCTCAGGGCCTGCCTCTCAAAGACGGGGCAGGTGCATGCCCCCAGGCATAGAGGAAACACAGCTGTCCCAGCAGCGGGAGGTGGGATGCTGGGAAGGCAAGGTGCTTGCTTAGCCCACAGTGAAGATTCGGTTTCCTCTGGTGCCAGGCTACCTGACTTTTATCCACGATCACCTGCTCCCTCTGAGCAGATGCATCCTACTGCTCCCCAGCTCATGGCATTTTAGAAGAGATTTGAGATCGTTTTTTTTTTGTTTGTTTGTTTTTTAAATACATTTTATTGATTTCTTACAGAGAGGAAGGGAGAGGGATAGAGAGTTAGAAACATCGATGAGAGACATCGATCAGCTGCCTCCTGCACGCCCCCTTCTGGGAATGTGCCCACAACCAAGATACATGCCCTTGACTGGAATCGAACCCCGGACCCCTCAGTCCGCAGGCTGGCGCTCTATCCACTGAGCCAAACCGATTTCGGCTTGAGATCGTTTTTAACAGTAGAACTTTTTTTTTAATTATATCTTGTACTAAACAACAATATATTAAAAATATTTTTCATTGTGTGATTAACATGTACGTCAGTCACTTTCGACCCGTATTCTTGGGTGACAAAGATGGTGTTATTTTTAAAACCTCAGAAGTGCCTACAGAAGAAGTTAGGGTTCTGTGGAGCCTGGTATGAAACCGCTGATAAAGTCCTGCCCTTCTGGGGTGTCAGGTCGTGAGGGATCCGAGGTCGCTGCCACATCTTTCACAAATGAGATAAGGACACACGGCCGCTGCCGTCTTGTTTCCCAAAGTGAGATAAGGACAGCAGAAGGACGTCACGGCGCTTCCCAGCCTTTACTGATTAAATTAGAATAGGAAGGAACTAGCATTGTGTGTGGGAGAGAGAAAGGCTAGTGCAGAAGGAAATCCAGGCCCTCGTTTGGGCTCTGGAGAGTTTGGGCTCTAGTCTTTGGAGAGTTAACACTGCCCGCAAGGCTCTGGAAAAGTAAGCCCTCCTTGTCTGCGGATGAGATTCCCCATCCGTGGGGGTCACTTCCTCTGAGGGTCTGGGCAGTGGTGCCATTCACTGTGTTCGGCACAGAATGTGGCAGGATCACAAACCACACAGCTACTCTCGGTGTGCCACAGAGGGACTCAGCCCCGCCTACACACCCACACTTACAGGTGCAACTACACTTTGTAGAGCAATTGCAGACCCAACAAGGTACATGAACTCTGGAAGTTCCAGATGGGTTCATGACAGGCAGAAAGTAGTCAAGAGGCCGTGGTTGATTGGTCCGGCCCTGGAGTCAGCCCTGAAAATTCCAGTCCTGACTGTCTCAATGACTGGCTATGGGATCCTGGACCCTCCTGCTTTCCCCAACTAAGTGGGGATAGCATCAGACCTGCCCAGCAGGGAAGGCTTGGACGGTGCTCAGACCTGGAGTTAGATCCCTGCTGTTCTACTAATAAGCAAAGTGACTCTGTAAGCCTTAGCTTTCTCATCTGTCAAACAGGGATGGTGATTAAATCAAATGTTTATGAAAACACTTCAGTGAACACTACACCTGGACTATAGTAAACATCCAGAGGGAAAAATGGTATGTGAAGAAAAGTAGGAGGAAACAGTGCCAGGTGTAGATAAGGAGAATGGGCAAGGAGGGATGCCCTGGAGTGAAGGCTGGGCTGGCACCTTGGCCATGCCCCACTTCCTGGGTGTCCTCAGAAGGACTTTCCTCTCTCTGGGCTACCATCTCTCCACCTGTGCAAGGAGGATGCTGGTCTCCACAGCCGGGTTCTAATCTAATGTCCTCTGGTTTTAAGGTGGATGCTCAGCTTCCAGGAATAGCTCCACAGAGGTACCTGGGAGGCAGTATCCAAGGTCCCAACTCAAATGCCCTAAGGATCAGACACGAGGAAAGTGAGTCATCTCGTGTTGCCTTGTTTTTCAAGACAGTCACAAAGTTGACCTATTAAACATGAAGGAATATCCTTCAGATCCACCAGGAAATGTGTTCACTCCCATTTTCCTTGAACCACGGACACAGCCTTAAGGTTGGCAAAGCTAAAGGGGGTGCTGAGTAAATGGAGGTACACAGGACTGATAGAAAGGTGGCAACAGTCGATTATTGTCACAGAATGAAGGCTCAGAAAATCCGGTCAATCTAATAGCAAAGCAAAAATAGTAAAGTAAATCAGGCAGGCTTGATTTATTGACAGGGTGTGTGTGTGTGTGTGTGTGTCTGTGTATGAAATCTTCTGATCATACACACGCATAATTCAAAACCTTAAAACAAGAACTTCCACAATCTGCAGATTCAGCTCATAGTTGCCATTTGGCAATGTCGGGTGGATCCATTCCTAAAACACACCAGCAAGTGACAGCACATGGCCTGTCACTCTCCATACAATACATGCTCCCCACATCTGGTAGGACCCAGGATGAGTGGCTGACCCTTAGCCAGCTCTCGCTGGCTGTTGTTTTTAAATTTTAGGATCCATAAAAATCACTTGGGAGTGAAAGTTATAAAAAGCACCCACGGAGTTTGGGTGTGAGGCATTCTTCAGGCACCACCCTCAGAAATTCGGATTCAGCAGGTCTGAGGTGGGCCTTGGGAATCTGCTTGGATCGGAACTCCCTTCGGGAAACTGATCTCTGAGCCAGTGAAACAGATCACTGCGGAAGTCCTGCCCGCGTGGGTGCTGGAGGGTGATCAGCTGAGCCCACTGCTGCACCTCAAGGGACACAGATTTAGGAGGGCTACTCAGTGTAGGAGCCTTGACAGACACACACTCATGTTCCTCATTTACGAGGAGTTTATTCTAAAAATTCATGGAAAAGTAAGGAAGACAGGGAACCCTCTGCACTGCAGGTCAAACCGCATGGAAGCCAGAATATTTTCAGCCGCTGGGCAGTTTTCCACTCTCAGTGCCTGGGATGCCCATGAGCAGTGGGCATCATCACTGCCTCCTCCGATGATGAACATCCTGCTCTCCCAGAGGTGAAATCTGATTGATGTAGCCAGTTCCCAACCAAGGCACAAGGCTCTCATTGGACAGGGCATTTGTCCCTCCTGGCTGCTGGCAAGGTCAAAACTAGTAGTCTTTGGGTCAAGCCACCATTCTGTATTGCCTGGAGCCCCGGTGTCAAGGTCAGGTAATGCTCAGTAGGCGAACAGATGTGTCAGAAGCCTAAGTGAGAAGAGCTGGGGAACAGCTGCTCTAATAACGAAGGTGAGAAGAATAATAAAAATGGCCCAAGGTATAAGCCTCATCCATCTTCAGAGACAAATGTTCTCCCAGGAGCATTCCACCTTGGCTGGTGCGGGAGACTGCAGGCAGCGAGCAGACTAGCCAATGGGGTGTGAGGGCACAGGCTCTGGAGCTGCACTGCCTCTGCTCTCATTCCGCCCCGCCATTCTCCGGCTGTGTGACCGTGGGCAAGTCAGCCTCTCTGAACTTGAACTTCCCAGTCTCTTCATAAAGATGGTGCTAATAATGCCTCACAAGAGGACTGGGAGGGTTAATGAAGTCCTGGGTGTGAGCATGTAACACAGAGCCTGGCGCACAGCAAAAGGCAATATTTAGTTTAAAAGGGGGGAAGAGGGGGGAAGAAACCTACAGAGAGTTTCCCTTCTCAGAAAATGTCCTCAGAGAAGAACAGAACAACATTGCAAGAGGAAACCCAAGGCCTGGGGAAACACGAACTGTTATTGTTATTCTCCAAGGAGAGAAATAGATGTGGGGCAGAGGTGGCTGCTTCATGGGGCTCGGAGCTCTGTGTCAGTAGAACACCTGGGTGTGGGACCCACTGCTGCGTAGTAACTAGCCTGTGACCAGCCAGACGCAAGGCCCTTCCTAAGCATCTCCATTCCTAAAACGAGTGGCTTGGGCCTCTGACCTCAGAGGGCACCTCCAACTCTCCAGCTCATGAATCTTATGAGGATCAAGAACAGCAGAAGGAGAAAAATAACAAAAATTCATGAACTCACCCCAGATTGTAGAATGCCTGTTTGGGGGGATTTTTTTTAAAAAGATACCTTTACCCTGAAAGATAACTGTGGGCTGAGATGACAGCCAGATGTGCTGGGATAAGAAGGCTTCATTGAGACCAAAGAGGGATCTGCAGGGTGTGGAGGACATGGCCTGGTGTCAGGATCAAATGGGGGTCCTGTGCTGCCTGTGGGTGGCCGTGTCACAAGCGACCATTCCGCCTTCCCCAGATGGCTTAGGGCACATCCTCCCAGTTCCTCCAGGTCTCTCCTCCCAATGTAAGCCTGTCTCCCACGGCCCCAGCTACTCTGCCATCGCTGTCACTGTCTAGGCTCCTGGCCTCCACTTGCTCACACACAGCCCCACATCACAGTGTATATCATCCGACTCCCCCAGAGGACCATCAGCTCCACCAGGGCAGAGAATTTGCTTCTTTAATTGCTGAGTCCCTAGCTCTCAAAACAGGGCCTGGAATGTAGCTGATTCTCAATAAATATTTGTGGGAAAAGAAGCAAGAGGAGAGGGGGGAGGAAAAGGAGAGGAGGAGGAGGAGGAGGGGGAGGAGGAGGAGGAGGAGGAGGAGAAGGAACTAGTCATACAATATAATGCTGTCTTTTGTCCTCATGAACAAAACCTGAAGTTAAAGAATTTCTAATTGCTGAAATTCAGAACTCAGCCTGCTACCGAGAAAAGGCACCTTCCCGCAGTCCTGAGAAGCTTTCTCTATATGAAGCCCCATGTGGAAGGCCAGGGCACCGGCCTGGGCAGGGGGACCGGGGTGGAGGGGGGGGGCGGGGGGCTGAGGAGAGCATGGGCCCTGCTTCTGGAGCGGCCCGACTGGGGCAGGATCTCCCCCTTTTTCTGGAGGCTGTTTGCTGCCCTGCGTGGGGCTTTGAAGGCTCAGACGTTCAGGAACTGTCCTGAAATTTCCCCTCTTCTGCATCCAGGAGGCTGTAACTTTCAGGAACTGTTGATTGTCTGGGGAATATAAACAAGAGAACAAAGGCAAAAATCAAGGCACTGGAAGGAGAGGAATCTCAGAGTGAACAGAACATAAAACCACTTGGCATTGAAATGCCCAGAGTAGTATGCCAAAGGAACAGCATCACAAACCCCGGGGAGGGGCCCCCACAAACCAAAGACATTACTCCCCGGTTCTCCGTCCCTGCTTACAAGAACTTCATGGAAGGGGTGCGTGTCCCCAGAGCTTGAACTGCTGCTTACAAAGCAGCCTTGGTGGCCAGTGGCCCGGTTGCCCTGAGAGAGCAGAGGGAGGCGCCAGGCAGGCTTGATTTATTTACCTAAATATGGTCTCTGTTCTGGAAGAGCTGGGAGATTGGCATCAAGGGGCCCGGGCCACGTGGCACTTTTACTTTTCCATCTGTAGGCCGTTCAGCAAGTTCCTTTCCCCCTGCAGGCCGGCTTCTCTTTTTCTTGACGGAGATCTGGGCTGGGGCACCTCTGCTGCCTCATCAAGTTCTTGGCAGTGGCCTCAAAGGCTTCAGTTCTGTTCTCTCCTCACTGCCTCCCGCCCCCCATGCCACTTTTTCAGTGGGCAGATTAGCTGCTTCCAGCTTGATGTGGAATCGCATTCCCCCAAGGGGACCCACTTTGAGCCTCAGTCACAGACACAGAGGTGAGGGGGACTCTGACCACTGCATCAACCTCGGTCTGGCACCAGGGCAAGTGGGTCCACCCTGCCTTTCTCTCTCCGTAGAAGCCAGGCCACCACCGCCTCTTTTGCCAAGTCCCCCCTATAGCATGTGGCAGCGGGACCCCCCGAGCAGGAAAACCTGCCAGGAAGTGTCCGCAGTCCTTGGCCTTGGGTGAGAAGGTGGAGTCCTCTGGGGCTCCAAGGGGATCTTTCTCTGCTAAGTAGCGTCCACTTCCTTACCTATGAAATGGAAATAACAGCTCTGACCAGCCAACTCGGAGAGGGCCTTTGTAAGAATCCGACGGGGGAAGCAGATTTGGAGGAAACCTTTGAATCGCTGTTACAGACCTTGGGTCCAAGACTCTCAGGCACTGTTCTGACCTCCTGCCCCTCGGACGGGCAGTCTCTTCATTGTGCCCATCCTGTTAGCTTTCCTACTAACCAGCTGTGTGATCTTTGGCAAGTTAACTCGCCTCTCTGATCTTCAGTTTTCTCATCTGAAAGTGAAGATAAAAGAGAAGCCACCTCAAGGGTTGTGTGAGATCCAGGATGAAAAACACCCAATCAGCAGCTAAGGTATGTGAACTCCTATTGCTCTTCATGTTCTTTCTTTGAAGACCCCCAACCTGTTGGTAACATGGATAAGGTCAGTGTAAGACCCAACAGGAAGCTCAGAGGCATCCTGGAAAAATTCACTTCTCAAGGTGTGGTCCACAGACCTTTGGGAAGCCTCAAGATCCTCTCAAGGATCCACAAGACCAAAACTGCTGTCAAGATAATTCTGCTTTGTCTCTTTCACTGTGTTGACATTTTCACCAATGGTGCAAAAGCAATGGCTGGTAACACCGCTGGAGCCCTAGCAGGAACCCAGGCAATGGCACCAACTGTGCAAACATCTCATTATTCTTTACCAGAAACAGAGAAAAGCACCTGTTTCACGTAACACAGTTGTATGAAGCATCACATATGGTCAATGGTATTACATCTTGACCCTTGAGAATCCTTCCTTTTAAACTCTGTGTGACAAAATCAGTCCTTCGGGTAGACCCTGCAGAATGAGGGATGTGCGATTTTCAATATGAATGATCTGCCTTTGTCATGAAAAAACATTTTACTTGAAAGAATGACTGACAGGCTGACTGGCAAACTATGTTATTCAGATGTGGGAGCTCCACCAGACATTTTCTTAAAAATGAATTAAGTGAGCTTGTCACTTCAGGGAAAGTTGCTGCCAGTGCTGCCTAAGATAAAATGCAAGCTTGTATCTGCTATCATGAGCTTGTCAGCTTCCAAATACTTAGATATTTTTCTAATAAGATTGATGGTAATATTAATGAATGTGTGTGTTTTTTTTGGATTATAGAATGAAATCTATTAATATTTGGAAGGTCAGCATAAGTATGTTACAAAATCATGAATAGTAAAAGATCCATTTAAAGTGGAACTTAGACCAATGGATTATATTATATATATATATATATATATATATATATATATATATATATATATATATATATATAAACCGGTTTGGCTCAGTGGCTAGAGCTTTGACCTGCAAACTGAAAGGTCACAGGTTTCATTCTGGTCAAGGGCATGAACCTTGGTTGTGGGCACATCCCCAATAGGGGGCGTGCAGAGGCAGCTGATCAATGTTTGTCTCTCATTGATGTTCCTAACTCTCTGTCCCTCTCCCTTCCTCTCTGTAAAAAGTCAATAAAATATATTTATAAAAAATATGAAAAGTTCATTGATATGATTCTAGATTCCACATTGCAACTGACCATTCTGAAATCACTTGTCAAGTTTCAAATATCAAAGAAGAATCCCCAAATTATCTGCAAAGACCATTAAAATATTTCTCCATTTCCCAACTATGCCTCTGAGCAAAGCCAGACTATATACTTCAAGAAAACAGCATATTGCAATAGATTAAATGCAAAATCGGATATAAGAATCAAGTTGTCTTCTAAGATGTAAAGAATATATGCAAAGATATAAAATAACTAGGGGCATGGTGCATGAAATCCATGCACTGGGGAGGGGTCCCTCAGTCCAGCCTGCCCGCTCTCACATACAGGGAGCCCTCAGGGGATGTCCTACTCATGGCTTAGGCCTGAGCAGGCCTAAGCCACAGCCTGGCCTTCCTTTTCGGGAGGTGACCAGGCTGATCAGGGCAAGGCACCAGCCCCATCACCCCACTGCTGCAGCCGCTGCCAATCACCATAGCCGCCAAGGTATTTTCATCAACACAGACTCCAGTCCCTTCACCATGAAAAAAATGACAACTTTCTTAAGGCATTTTCAAGATGTGTCTTTCATAGGATATGACATTTCTTTCCTTATTTTTCTTTTTATCTTTTTTCTGAGGATATCTTTCCATTGATTTTTTTTCCCTTCCCTCCAATTGCAGGCTTGGCCCCTTCCCACCCCCTATGCTCCCCCCGCAACCCCTGCCCCTCTGATTGCAGGCTCGGCCCCTTGCTTTGAGGCTTTAGGCCTGGGAAGGGGGCTCTGCCCTCCAATGGCTGGCTGGGAGTGACCTGGGTGTAGAGGAGGTTCCTGGGACCTAGGTATATATGCAAATTAACTGCCATCTTTGTTGGGTTAATTTTCATACTTACTCTGATTGGCTGTGGGCATAGTAGAGATATGGTCAATTTACATGCTTCTCTATTAGGTAAGATGTCATTTTTCCCAATATTATTTTTGTTTTTAAAAACTTCTCGTAAATATGTTATATTAACATGTAATGGGGTTATTTTTGTCATTTTTTAGTGATTTAATATATCAATATTTTTAAAACATATGTTTTAATTTCTTATATGGTAAATATCAGCAGGTGTAGTCTATATACACTAGATCTATTTGTAGTCTTCAGTTATTAAGAGAGTGAAGAGACCTAAAGCCAAGAAGTTTTAGAAACACTGCTATAACTGTTTGAGAGAGAGACAGAGAGCAAAGGAGAGTAAATTGAAGCTCCTTGTGACAAGCACAGAAAGTAAGTCCTATTGCACTCTTATTTGTCAGCCCACATGAGGAATATTCTGGAATATCTTGCCCAACTCTGAACATCACACTCTAACAGGGATGCTGAAAAACTGCTGGTACCACCTAAAAACAGTAACTGGACTATTTAAAGACTATGAAAACTATGTCTCGTTGAGCAAGAGAAATAATTGGGTAAATTTACCCTGGAGAAAAGCAAAAATAAAAATAAAAACTAATCTTATGAAATCACATAGCTTCTTCAAATCTCTGAAATGTTGTCAGATAAAATTGAAACCACAGGGAAATGTATAAAAATGGTCCCAAATGTGCATTTTGTTCCACCCAGGATTTTTTTGTTTGTTTGGTTTCTTCTCATTCCCTTCTTTTTTTATCCTTCTTTTTCTAGTTTTCCTTTATTTTCTTACTCTCTCCCCTTTTCTTCATTATTTTTCTCCCTTAATTATTCACAATATATAACAGAGACGTTTTTATTTTTTGAAAAGTTTTATCTTTCCTTTCTTACAAAGGTGAGTGGAACAAAAGTGGAGGAGGAGGAAGAGAAGGACCCTAGCTGGTGTTGCTCAGTGGTTAGAGCATATACCTGTGCAGTGGACGGTCTCAGGTTTTATTCCTGGTCAAGGGCACATCCCTGAGTTGCAGGTTCAATCCCTGGCCCTGATTGAGGTGCTTCTGGATGGAACCAATCATTGTGTCTCTCTCACATTGATGTTTCTCTCTCTTACCACTCTCCACTCCTTTCCACTCTATAAAAATGAACAGGAAAAATACACTTCAGTGAGGACTAACACAAGAAGAAGTGGAAGAGGAAAGAGGAGGAGAGAAGGGAGAAGAGAAGGAGGAGATGAAGAAGAAGAAGGATGAGGAGGAGGAGGGGAGGAGGAGGAGGAAGAGGAGAGGAAGAAGGAGAAGAAAGAGAGGAGGAGGAGAAGAAGAATTTGTTAGAAGAGAAAGGAGGAGGAGGAGTTGGAGGAGAAGGAGGGTAGCTGATCAGCAAATGAATAGGTCAAGAAATGGAGCCACATTACGTGGCTTTAAAGACAAGGAAAAGGGTTGAGTGGTAGTTGGTAGAGAACCCAGGCTAATTACTTCTTTTCCATTTCATGGTTATCATTATTTGAATGATGAACTAGACCAATTTCTTCTCACATACAGTGGAATTAATAAGTAATAGTATTACTAGACAAGAACCATTGAACTTCTAAGTCATTTGATTTCTCTAAGAACAAAATGCCAGAAATAAAGATTATAGAGAATATCATAACTTTTGATTTGGATAATGGCATGACTACAATTGATCTTTTGATTCTATAGTAATAATACAAATATTATTTTATCATATCAACCAACATTTGCTGATCACGCATTATGAGCTGTGCATTGTTCTAATGACACATATAACTCATTTAATCCTCACAACTTCCCTGTAAGTCATAATCCCCATTTTGCAGATGCAGAAACTGAGACAGAGAGAGTTGAAGTAACCTGTTCACATTCACATAGCAAGGAAGTGTCGGAGTCAAGACTCTTTAGGAGTGTTAACTCCCTGGCTTACCCCAGGCAAAGAAGAGAAAAACTAAATTGAATGGGCCAAGAATAGGAAAGCTGAAGTAATGCTGAGGTTGCCAGGACACTTCCATTTCAGAAATGTTCTGGCATGAAAGGGGAACAAACTGGTCTTTAGCTACTCTCGGTTCCTTTTTCCTAGTGGCTCAGGAACAGACAATAGTTTTCCCCGAGCCAAATGCACTAGGCCCCGCTGGCACTGACTGACCGCATAATTATGTTCTTTGAAATTCTAGTTGTCTGGTGGCTGGAGCATTGAGGTTCACCTGAAGAATCCTGAGAACTGCTGAAGAGCAAAAAGCAAAATGTCTTTCTTATAAACGGTCTTCCCGATTTGATCCCACATCTGCATTCCATTCCATTATAGCAGTTACGGAGTGCCTTCATATTCATTATTTCTTTTCATTTTCACAACAAGTCTAAGGTAGACAGAGAGCTATTGTGACCTTTGGATCTTTGCACATCCTGTTCCTCTTCTTAGAACATTCTTTCTCCTCCCTGCTGTCTTATGTTATTGCTTAGTCATCTGGCTTACGATTTCTTATGTGTTGGTCTACTGAGTTAAAGGAGAGTGTTTCAAAAAATATTTTTATTTAGTTCTGGACTAGATGAGATGATAACCTATGTCTCTCTTAAGAGGAATAAACACCCATATCAGTCCAGCCTTGGCTGCTTGGGTAAACTGGAAATACTCAAGGATAATAATCCAAGCTACTTAGAACTTTCCAAGCTTAGTATCAGTTAGGGGTAGATTTATTATCATTGTTAGGAAGAACGTTGTTATAAAAACTAGACCTTTCACAATTAGGGGGGAAGCTGGGGGAGTGAATGTCTTAAAGGCATATCTAAAAGATCAGAAAAAGAGTCAGTAAATCTGAAAAGTTAAGCATCTGCAGCCACCAAAGGGTGCTCACAAAGGGGTAATGCCTGAAGAAGTCTGTGGGAAGCCATCACCCCTTAGAGCAGTGGTTCTCAACCTTCCTAATGCCACAACCCTTTAATACAGTTCTTCATGTTGTGGTGACCCCAAACCATAAAATTGTTTTCGTTGTTATTTCATAACTGTAATTTTGCTACTGTTAATGAATCATAATGTAAATATCTGTGTTTTTCTGATTGTCTTGGGCTCTATAGCAGCAGTAATGTAAATATTTGTGTTTTCCAGTTGTCTTAGGCTCTACAGTAGGGTCGTGTAATGTAAATATCTGTGTTTTCATAACCCACAGGTTGAGAACCACTAGTAAGGTCACCTATGACCATCAGAAAACACAGATATTTACAATACAATTCATTAATAGTAGCAAAATTATAGTTATGAAGTAGCAACAAAAATAATTTTATGACTTGGGGTCACCACAATATGAGGAACTGTATTAAAGAGTCGCAGCATTAGAATGGTTGAGAACCACCGCCTTAGATGCTACTGCCTCTGGGATCCAAATATGAGGTGGCAGGCCTGGAGCTGATGAATGTCAAGAGGAAGAGCTAGAAGAGCTGAAAGCTACAAGGTACCTCTGCACCTGTCATCACATCTGACCACAATGACCTGTAGGGAGTAATAGTGGCTGCTGCTTCACTTCTGCCTTCCAAATCTTATACAAGTTCCTTTTTTGCTCAACTCTGGCCTGGACCCATAAAGGGAACCATATGTAGTTCCCAGCTAAGCCAAGTTGACACAGCAAAATCCAGCACCCATTCTAAGGCAGAAAAAAAGCAAACTAAAGTAAGGGTCACTCATGTGGTGTCCCATTAGAGTCACCCTTGACTCCTCGTATCTCCCACATGCCCAGTTTGTCATCAAATTCTCTAGCTTTGATCTCCACAGTGACACACACATTTATCACCTCTTCTCTATCACCACAGTCATCACCAGAGTTCTGATTCTCTTTACCATTTTTCTTAAAAAGTGGAGGTTTTTCATGTCCTCTATTCATGCTGCTCTCTCTGGCCTATGCATCCCTTGCATTTGATACTTCTCCCTAGAACACTCGTCTCCTTTATACTTCAAGTTTCTATTTAAATATTACTTCCTTTTGGATGATTTTTTTTCATCCCTCCAAAAATCTGACTTAGGGGCTTCTATATTCTAGCATTTATTACACTTTAAATATTATTTAATTATCTCTCTTTTTTTTGCATCTTCACCATCTAGTACCTTGCATATAAGAACTCAATAATGGTTAGGTGATTGACAGAATGAATGAGTAAATGAATAATAAGTCTCTCCAGTTATAGCATATCTTCTCTTTAATATAGTCTATATTCTACATAGAAATTAATGTTTTTGAATGCTTAAACTTCAGTGGGCTTGTCATTGCCAGTGGAATAAAATGTAAAAACTTCATCTGGGCATTCAAGAGCCACCACATGTGATCCCAGCCTTTTTTCTAAATATTTCCCATTATCCTTCTATATGTTTTTCTGCAGACAACCAAACTGAACTATAGGTTCTTCCCTGACAAAATAAGATTATTATTACAAATTATTATTTGTAATAATAATCTTAAACAAACAGCCCATATACATGTGTGTGTGTGTTTTTACAGAGAGGAGGGGAGAGGGATAGAGAGTTAAAAACATCGATGAGAGAGAAACATCAATCAGCTGCCTCCTGCACACCCCCTACTGGGGATGTGCCCGCAATCAAGGTACATGCCCTTGACCAGAATCGAACCTGGGATCTTTAAGTCTGAAGACCAATGCTCTATCCACTGAGCCAAATCGGTTTCAGCGAAACAGCCTTTATTTGTTAAGCACATATTATTTACTAGGCACCATGATAAACATTGTATATACGATATTTTGTTGAATCATCAAAATAAGAGATGAGAATGCATTCCTCATTCTAGACATAAAAACACTAAAGTTCAGAAAAGGTAAGTCACCTGCCCGAGGTCACACAGCGAGTAAAAGATAAAACCAGTACTTAAACTTGTTTATTATCTGATCCCAGTCAAGATTATAACCACTCCACTGCACTGCACCCTTCTGGAAGCAGTTCTCAGTAACTGTTTCTTTGAATGATTAATTAGGTGCTTACCAAACGAAATACTCTCAATAGTTTATCATTTGAGTTCTCAAACAGCTTCATTAGGGAAGACCTACTATTTCCAGATTATAGATGACAAAAGTGAGACCCAAAGAAGAAGTAACTTACTCACTTAAGTCAAAGGGGCAAAACTGAACTTGAACCCTGATCTGCCTGCCTACCGAGCTGGAGGACCTAATCACTGTCAAAATCACTGTTAGCCTCGTCTAAGTGTCCTATCGTTAAGGGGACAATTCTCAAGGAGGCTAAGTGACAGCCCCTGAGGGTGGTAAACTAGGACTCTGGCTTGCTGTCCAGTGTGTTTTTATCATAAGATCTGTCTCCTTCCCTGACCAGAAATTGGTCCAAGCCATAGCATGGGAAGAGCCAAGTCCGGCCCACCAGATAGCAGGAGCACACCTAGCCCGCTCAGTCTTTGCTCGTTCTGTACCCTCTGCCTATTAAAATTCAATTTCACTCTGCTGGCCCTCAAGCCATCTGTTTCCTGTTTTCTAAGAATACAGAGAAGAGTGAATCAGAGAGATATTGTGCCTGCCTTCCAGGAGCTTCAAAATAAAGAGTGGCAGTGCTGACAGGAACACCGCGACCATGAAACAAAGGTTCCATGAAAACAAGCACACCGGACTTTCCACTCACACTGCTGTGGAGCCAGGGAGTCCTGAACGCCGCATGCTTGTCCTGAGCTGGTTCTGGGAAAAATTACCACCTTCCTGGAGAAATTTTAAGAAGAGCTGAAATGCTACAAGAGGAGTCCATCCACCCAGAAATTGGGCATTGGGTGGGGCTAGGGTGCATCATGAAGGCACCCTAGCCCCTCCATAGGAAAGGCATTTCAGAATAAGGAGATATGGTTTTTTTCTCATTTATTTAATCATTTCTTTAAAAAAAAAAATCCTTAGGATGCACTTAGTGACCCAGGAATTGTATGCGAGCTTAAAACAGAAGAGCTTAACCTAAACTAGCATTGGGAGAGAATGTCTACGCTGATGTCTGAAGGTAAGAGATTGGGTAAAGAGAGGGAGAGCATTCCAGGTGTATGCAAATAGCAGGTGCAATAGCCCTGAGGTGAGTGAGGACATAGTGCATTAGAGGAACCAAAAGAAGATCACTGTGCGTGAAGAGATGTTATCGTGAAATGAGAAAACGGATTTATTAATAAGCACCAAATCACAGAAAGCCCTTCATTTCATTTTATGGATTTTTATCATTAGTATGTGGCCCTTTTAAAATTTGACCCCAAATCCTTGATACTCCTCCCATTGAGAGGAGCTCTAGGTCACCAATCATAAGTCCAGGTTCTGTGATAAGGTGCCAAATTCTGGGCTCAGGTCTAAAGAGGAGGCAGCTTCTGCTTCCTGTCTTTTGGAACTCAGCCACCACGGTATGAGGAAGTCCAAGCAGACCGCAGAGAGGCCCACATGGACAGGCCATATGGCCAGGAACCGAGGTCCCTGACCCTTAGCCCCAGGAGAGCTTACAGATAACATCCAGCACTGACTTGCCAACCATATGAGGGAGCCATCTTGGAAGTGGATTCTCCATTGCCTAGTCAAGCCACTTCAGCCGATGTTGCAAGGAGAAGAGACAAGCCCTCTCTGCTGAGACGGGCCCCAAATTGTAAAGTCTTGATGTAAACAAATGATTGCTATTGTTTTCAAGACAGTCAAGGTTAGAGCACAGTCATGCATTGTTTCCCCATGGGGGTAGGTTCTGGGAAAGGAGTGGTTAAGCAATGATTCTGTTGTTGTGCGAACACTGTAGTGTGCACTTTCACAAACCTACTAGACCAGTGGTCTGCAACTGCGGCTCGCGAGCCACAGGCGTTTCTTTGGCCCCTTGAGTGTGGCTCTTCCATAAAATACCACGGCCTGGGCGAGTCTATTTTGAAGAAGTGGCGTTAGAAGAAGTTGTTTTAAAAATTTGGCTCCCAAAAGAAATTTCAATCCCTGTACTGTTGATATTTGGCTCTGTTGACTAATGAGTTTGCCGACCACTGTCCTAGTTGATGGTCTAGCCTACTACACACCTCGGCCACCAGTTGTATCTAGGCTACAAACTTGTACAGCATGTTACCACACTGCACACTGTAGGCAATTATAACAGAATGGTGTCTGTTTATCTAAATAAACATAGAAAAAGTATGATACCAAAGTTTAAAAACTGGTGTAGGGCAGTTACCATAAATGGAGCTTGCGGGACTGGAAGTTCCTCCGGGTGAGTCAGTGAGTGGTGAGTGACTATGAAAGCCTAGAACATTCCTGCGCACTACTGCAGATTCTGTAAACACTGTCCCACAAAGCCTCCCCCTGCTTCCCCCCGACATGGTCAGAATAGAACATTGGAGCTGTCCATGTGGGCTGGATCGATTGGCAATATCGAGGAGAAACTGGCTGGGTAATAGTGCCTATCAGGGGGGAGTGAAAGGTGGCTCAGTAGGATCAGTAGGAATAAGAAATAAGGTGGAGAGGTAAAGGAACATAGAGACTTGCCATGGCAGTGTGGTTTGGGCTGTTGCATGTTGGAGATGAGCAAGACTAATTTAAAGCCGCCCTGCATAAGGCCTTCGTGCTCCAGCTGGGGGCTGCAGCCTTGGTCTCTGCTTGGCTGGGATTCCTGCTAGGAGTAGAGACTGGCTTTTAGGAATCATTTCAGTGAAGGTAGCAAGTTTTGCTGGGAAAATGTCCGAGATATTGGGGTCTTCAGACCTTTGGCTTGGAAACTTTCTACTCAAGTCTTACTGCCTTTCAAGATTAAGGAGCCCCTCAATCTCCTGTGGAATTAATAGACTGAAGGAGCCAGGAGGGCCTAGCTGACTCCACGTCTGGATTCCTGAGTTCCAGTTTCTTCACATCTTCTTCAGCTCCACGGTTCCTCCCATAGTCAGTCCCTTTCCCTCCCTCTTGGAGTCCCAGGAGTCCCTGGCCTCCCAGTGTCATGCCTTCCTACCCTCCATGCACAGGACAGAGCAAATCCAACCATGCCACTCCCCTGCCTAGAACCTATCAATCCAAAGTCAAGGGGCACAAGACCACACAACCTGGCACTTGACCAGCTTCCTTGCTTCCCAATCACATCTGCCATGTTGAACATCCCAGACAGTATGTAGGAATGTGGAGGCTGTTTCACACCTCTGTGCCTTTAGCACATACACCCTTTCTCCTCTGTCTGTTAAATAACCATTTATCTTTCAAAACCACACTCAGGCAATTACTTCTAGAGTCCCTTCTCCTTCTTCTCATTCTGATGTTATGCCTTTTTCATTGTGTAAGTGCTATATTTATTCACTGGGTGTGTCTTCCCTATTAAAAGTCCAGATGCCAGTGGCTGGAGTTGCATCTTATTCATCTTCACCCCCAATTCTTACCATGGTGTTTGGTATGTGATAAGTTCCCTGTAAGGTTTAGATAACTAGAACCTTCAAAATGAAGCTCTTTGTTACCATTGAACTCTAGCTTTCAGGAGACTTTTCTTTTTTTTTTATTGATTTTTTTACAGAGAGGAAGGGAGAGGGATAGAGCGTTAGAAACATCAGTGAGAAACATTGATCAGCCGCCTCCTGCACGCCCCCTACTGGGGATATGCCCGCAACCAAGATACATACCCTGGACTAGAATGGAACCCGGGACCTTTCAGTCTGCAGGCCGACGCTCTATCCACTGAGCCAAACCAGTTTCGGCAGGATACTTTTCTTATTGTTTATGTATGTACATAAGTTAATCAACTATAGTGACAAGCATAACTCAAAATCTTACTATATATATATATATATATATATATATATATATATATATGTATATATATATATGAATATATATATATATCCTATCTAATAAAAGAATATGCAAATTAACCATTACTCTACTACACTCACAAACTATGCCCACCTGCCAATCAGGAACGAGTATGCAAATTAATCCCAACCAAGATGGCTGCGGCCACAGAGAGAACAGGAGGGAGGCTTAGGTTTCCCCAGCGATGGAGGAAGCCAAGCTCTCCACATACCCTGGTGGGCGCAGGCCTCCACTCAAGGCTACAAAGTTTCAATTATAGAAGATAAATAAATCCCAACAAAAATGACAAGAACCATGGAGCTGGAAAGAGCAGGAGGCTAGGGGTGCCACTGGCAATGGAGGAAACCAAGCTTCTGCAGCCCTGGTCTGTCTTGGCCTCTGCTTGAGGCTACAAAGTTTCAAATATAGAAGAGAAATAAATCCCAACAGAAATGGCTGTCACCACAGAGTGAGCAAGAGGCTTGGCTCTGCTCCAAGTTACAAAGTTTCAATTGTAGAAGATAAATAAATCCCAGATGCCAGGGCCTCTGCTTAGGTCACTGTGGGCATGGCTGGCCTGCAAACCACCACAGGACCCTCACCCAGGCTGCCCATGCCCCAAGAGAACCCCCACCCTGATCTGGAACACCCTTCAGGGAAAACCAGGTGACTCCCACCCATGCACCAGGCCTCTATCCTATCTAATAAAAGAGTAATATGCAGATTGACCATCACTCCAACAAACAAGATGACCATGTGGACACAAGATGGCCACCACAAGATGGCCAGCAGGGGAGGGCAGTTGGGAGGGACCAGGCCTGCAAGGGATGATCAAGCCTGCAGGGGAGTACAGTTAGGGGTGATCAGGCCTGCAGGGGAGGGCAGTTAGGAGTGACTAGGCCTACAAGGGTGGGCAGTTAGGGGCAAACAGGCTGGACAGGGAGCAGTTAGGCATCAATCAGGCTAGCAGGAAAGTGATTAGGGGGTGATCAGGCTGGCAGGCAGAATTGGTTAGGGGCAATCAGGAAGGCAGACAGATGAGCAGTTGGGAGCCAGCGGTCCTGGATTGTGAGAGGGATTCCTCACTGCCCATTTAGGTCCAGTGGGATCAGGCTTAAATGGGCAGTTGGACATCCCTCAAGTGATCCCATATTGTAGAGGGTGAAGGCTGAGCTGAAGGACATACACACCTCCCCCTGTCCCCATACACAAATTTCATGCACTGGGCCTCTAGTATATATATATATATATGTGTGTGTGTGTAAAAGCATAATATGCAAATTGACCAGACTACAGAATGACCAGTTGGCTATGACACACACTAACCATCAGGGGACAGATACACAACACAGGAACTGTCCACAGCCTGCAAGCCCTGATTGCCCAGTGGAGAATGGGGAAGCAGGGATGGGTGGTGGCTGATGCAGGTGGTGCTAGAGCCCGGATCACTGAGTGACCAGCAGCATGGCGGTGGGGGGGTGGGGCCAGCTGCTGGCAGGTCAGCCCTGATCACAAGCCAGGCCTAGGGAGCCCACCTGTGCACAAATTTCATGCACGAGGCCTCTGGTTGCTTTTAAAATGCTGTTTCATTAGATCCTGGCAACAAGAAGTGTGACTGATGAAGGGCCTCTCTCAAGTCCCCAGACCCACACACAGACCAGCACAGAAATCTCAAAAAAGAAAAGGAGGGAATATCAGAGCTTCTCTTAATATTTTTTATCTCAGGTGTTTAAAAGTTTTATTTTTTTATGTTTTATAATGTACTTGATTGTATTTGCAAATAAGGGAACAAACGTCTACTATAGGGGAGTACTTACAATTATCCCACTAATAGAACACATGGTCCAGAATGTTTGGAGACACTGTGGAAAGGGAACAAAGTTCCGTGTCCCAGCACTTGTGCAAGAAAGGCAGCGTAGCCTAGCAGCTGAGTTGCAGGGAGCATGTTTTATAGGTTGGCGACAAACTCCTGGCTTAAATTTTCAACTCCCCATTTTTCTTCTTCCTGTTTCCCAATTACTAGTTGTGGTGGTGGTAGCTGCTAACATGTACTGAGTGCTTGCCAGGCACTGTGTTAAGCTTATCCATACATTATCTCATTTAATAATCATAATAACTTTATGAGGTGGACACTATAATCCTTGATTTACAAATGAGGAAATGAAAGTGGAAAAGCCAGCCCAAGGTCACAGAGGCTCCTGGGGTAAGTAGGGTGGGGTTGAAGGTCAGTTCTGGATCCAGACATGGACTTTGGCATTCATGGTGCTGTCTCTAGTTGGAGATGAGTGACACGTTGTTTTAATGTTAGTCCAACCCTATTAACGCCCTCCCAGCCAGAGGCGAATGAATGAGACATGATGCAGGGGGATGCTGCATTTCTGAAGGATGCTCTACCCTCGCAGTACCAATGGGAAACCGCTCCTATGAACAGCATAATCCTTTGACACCACTACCCTGGCACCTCCCCATCATGGTCAGGTGTCCAAAATCGCTAGCAGTGAGTGCATCAGTGTACAAAGTGAGCCTCGAATGGAAAGTGCAGTAAACCCGTGTGCCTTGCCTTTTGATGATGCAACCTCACCAAATGGTTTACTAAGCGTGATGACTGAGAAAAGGAAGGGCGGGCGAGGGGCCTCCCAAAGCAGGTAGCAAGACAAGCACTAGAGTGGCTGACCGTGGCTCTCATGAACCGCTCCTCCCGCAGTCCCAGCTCAGGTCCCGGGCATCGTTCTCCACGTACAAGTCTCCTCGCTTCCTGCCTCCGTGGGTCCAGTCCCTCAAGGGTAACACCAAACATGCAAACATGGCTCACCACCCACCCCCTCCACTACCCCAGCATCTGTGTCTTGCATATTGTTAGCCAGCTTTCCCGTCCCCCAACTGCCGGTTGGCTTATGGCACCCCTCCACGCCACCCAGGAAATGCTTAGCAAGGAGAGAGGAGGCCAGCAAATCCAGAGTCCCTGGGATGATAACACAATGACGTTGGCAAAGTCATCGTGAAACTCAATCTTTGTGTGTGTCCACTGGTGTAGGGGGGAGCCCACCGGGTTCAGACCTGACTTGGCCATAGGAGCGTCAGGTTCCTAATGTCCCCGAGCAGCTCAGCAGAGACCGGGCACCGTCTTTTCCTCCCCTCTTCTCCTGAGGCACGTGGTCTGGCTGGGGCTGCCGCAGCCGGTTCCCGGGCATCCAAGCTGGGATTGATTTATTTCTGGTGCCCAGGGTGCAGCCGGCCAAGAAATCCAATGAGGAGGACACTCCATCTCGCTGCTGGGAATAGAATTAGGAAGCGTTTTGTCTTCCTCTGAGCCCAAGCTGTGACAAAGTCCATGTCTGAATGACCGCAGACCAAGACGCTCTGTAGAAGGGAGCAGAGAACTTAGGAGGTAGTGAGAAGACCATGTAAAACAAAGGAAAGCCTTGTGTCTGATTTTGGTTTCTGTTAACTAGAGACACTAGAGCTTGTTTTATGCTCATCAAGAAAAAAAACAGGAGAAGGTATGGAGAGAAAGGGAATAATTTTGGAAAAATAATCCAGGAAACAAGAGGAGTGATGGGATCCAAAGGGTGAGTAAAAGGGGCTCATTTTTTCTTAACAGGGAAACAATATTGGGGGGAATCCACTTTGGGCAGGACTGCTCCAAGCAACCCTGGCTGTAGTAGGTTTTCTAATCGTTGTGTCAACAAAAGGAAAGAAATCCCACATCTGTCCAGATGCTCCCTGCGGGGCCCAATACTGCTCCACTGAGAACCAACCAACCGGCCACCTCCCGCTGCTCCCCCTCCCCTGCCTGCCCCCACCACTGGGGACCCAGTCTCAGGGCAGGGTAATCGGGTTTTGGAACTGAGCAGCAGACCAAGGACTCTGAGGAAGGGTGATGCAGCAGACACAGTGCTGGGGGCCCTGGAATCAGAAGCAGCAGCCGGCAAAGCCCAATGGTGCTGCCGCTCTGCGGGCTGCCTGAAAACCAGGGCGACCTCCAGGGGGGAGCAGCGCCCCTGGCCCGGAGGACTGAACGGCCCATTGCTCTGCTGCTGCCTGTGACGGACTAGTTTGCAGTGTCCGCGAGAACCGCTAGAAAGCTGGATAAAACCCAACACTTAAAAGTCTGCGTGAAGTCATTAAAGAGCCACTAGGGCTTGAGGGACCAAGATGCTAGAAAGCAGGTGAGCTCCTTCTTCCTCCGAGACTCCACCTGCTAAGACTTCCCCAGGGGTTTTGTCTTCAAGTGTCAAACCGGCTGTTCCGATGGCTATTCCTGAGCTGGTCCCTGCCTGCTCAGTCCTCATCTCTGCCCGCCTTACACTCCACATCTCAGCCACCAAATGTCCTCCAGATCCTCACTCACAGGGCCTGTCTCCGAGGCATTGCACATGCGCTCTTCCCATCCAGACGCGCTCACCCACCTTCCACTCACCTGCTTTCTCTGTAAACTCTCATCTTCGCTTTGATTTTTTTTTTTTGAGGAGTGGGGCTTTTACTGATTTTCCTTCCCATCAGCCTAGATTAAATGTCCCTCCTAGGTGTGCAGTGGCACCCTATACCCCCGCCATACAAGCATCACCCTGGGTTGTAACTGCCCAATCCCTTGGCTGTCTGTGGCCATGTGGAGGTAAGGGCCATTCCCTGTGCTGGAGTGTCAGGTTCCTGATGTCCCTGAGCAGCTCGGAGGCACAGAGGCTGCAAGAGCCTGCGGGACTCCAGGGCCTTAATCTATGAACGAATGCAGTGCTCCTGGCACGACACCTGTCACACAGGAGGCATTTGTGCATCATTTCTTGATTTGAGCACAGAATGAGGAGTCCAGAGGCCGGGGTCAACTCCCAGATCTGCCATTAACGCTGGGATTACTGGTGACAAGAAAGTCACCTCTCTTTCTTGACTAGTTTCTCTGTCTGTATAGGGAGAGCACTGGGCCAGCCCCTCCAAACCGCCCTTCCAGCTCTCCTTTCTCTCCTTTCTCTCCTAGGCCCCTGCAGCGAAGGTGAGCGAGACCGGAGCCCTCTCCCGCGGTGCTGGCTCCCCAGCCTTCCGCTGTGAGTCTCCTGTCTGCAGCCAGCCTGGCCCTGGCTGGTAACTTACAAGGATGTTCTGAGAAAATGCAAACTTCACTGTTTGGCAACAGGGAGCCTGTGTGAAAGGAGGTTTGGGGTGAGGCCTGGGGATACTTGCCCAAAGCCAAAGCCCAAATAAATAGGACTTTAGTTCTCGGGGCCATGTCTGCTATCCTTCCCAAAGGGAGGCCCATGTCTTAAAGGCACAGCCACTGACTCCAACTACAGCGCGTCCTACCCGCCATCCCCATCCCCTTTCCTCTCTGCCGGGTCCCCTTAATGGTCAAAACAAGTTTAGAATTACCTGCAGGCTAGACCTTTAAGCAGGCCGTGTGGGCCGGTACGTGGGAGTACACCTCTCTGGGACACACCAGGCCAAGTCTACATGGACCTCGGCAAAGAACTGCCTATGATGCAACCCTGAGGGTATCCCGTCCCTCTCTGGACCTGCTTCCTCTGCGGTAGGAGGGTCAGGTTCCCGTGAAATGGGGGTGTCCTCCAGCTGCCCTCTGGTTCTAACCTTCTCAAATTCTGGGACAGCTTTGCAGGTGGTCCTTCTCTCCCTTCTAAACAAAGCCAGAGAACATGCTAGTGGCCACCTTTCAACCCCACCTTGCTCCTCGATGATTGGACAGCAGAGTTTTCGCCGCACTCCCAGCTGAGCCTCCAAATAGTCCTAAGGACCAATTAAGGGGCACGGAGATTCGACAATTTATTAAAGCCTTGGCTCCCAGGCTTATAAGATGGGGGAACATTAAAAAGGCACCAGCTTCATCAAGTAAAAAGATGGACGACACCACATACAACATCCGAGATGACTCTCCCAAACATGACAGTGAGGGGAGGAGCAGCCACAAACTGTGGACGATCCCGTTTATGTGATGTTCTAGAAGAAACCAAGCCAATCAATAGAAGCAGGAAGCAGGCCAGGTATGGCTGTGGCTGCTGATGGAAGTGGGGATTAACTGCAACGGAGCATAGGGGAACTCTGCAGCTGGAACTGTTTTATACCTTAATTAAGGTGGTGATCTAACAAGTGTATTCGTGGCCAAAATTCATCAAACTGTGCACTGAAAACCAGTGAACTTTATTGAATGGAACTTATGTTTTAATCGAGTTAATTTTAAAGCATTTTTTAAATTACCAAGATAAACAGAAAAAGTGCTTTAGAGAAAGGAGAATGGTTTAAAATAGGAAAACCAAATTTAATGTTAAAAGGGCCGAAGTCCTGAATTGCAGGTACTTTTCTTGAAGCAAGCTGCTTTTTATATGAGCACTCTGGGTTCCAAGTAGAGACAGATGTGAATCTTTGCTTGATTGATTGACTGATTGACTGACTGAAAAAGCAAATCCAGAGCTTTCAGTGAGGAAGAGCGGATGAGGGAGTGCACAGAGAGGGCAGACTTGTTTGTGGATGAGACAGACACGCCAGGCCAGCACTTCCCAGCTCACCTGTGGGGAAGGGCTCAGAGCTATTGTTGTGGCTTGTTTTGTAGAAAGAATCGCCTGTGCTAGAGGTCACAGTCTCCTCTACACATTTCTCGGTGTATGAGTGGCCTGGTCTCTGACTTGCACACACACACAGACTGGCCCAGATGCCCCCTCGCCTGACCCCAGCACTGCCCCAGAGGGTTCCCAGAACTATGTGGGGAGAGACCGAGGTCCCGTGTCAGCAGAGAGGCAGGAGCCAAAGACACGGGGTTACGAAGCTGAATGTGGCCTTGTTTGCACAGTGGAAGGTGAGGTCGGAGGAAATGAGCTCAGGAGGATTTCGGGGAAGGTACCTGAGGTCAACCAAGCACTGCTGGGGACACCTCCATCTGGCAGTGCACGCAGCATGGTGAGGGACAGAGTGGCCCGAAGCTCGGGCCCATGGGGAGCCTGCTGCAGCCACGCAGGCGGGGGATGACCGGGATCTGAACTGTCTGTCGTGGCAGCTGCGGACCTGGGAAAGGGAGTGACCAGCCGAGGGCTGGAAAGGGGGAGTCTGTGGCTGGTAACAGACCGGAGAGGCGCCTGGGAGATGAAGACAGAGAGGAGGCAGGCATTCGAGGACTAGGAAGAAAAGGAAGGAAGCCGATGTCTGGGGTCTCCGTTTGCTCTGGGAGATCGGAAGCAGACTGGGCCCGCGGTCTCAGAGGGCTGCCTGCCTGCCTTGGCCTCTGGCCCAGCAATCCTTGACCCACTGCCGCCCACGGTGCCACCCACAGAGCCAGAAGGGGTGGGGCCAAGCTCAGGCTTCTGCGTGCCAGTGTCGGTGCCTGGCGTACCGGCCTCCTCCCGCCGGTATTCCTGTAGCTCGGCCTCACCTTCCAGGCCCAACACGATGTCACCCGCAGAATAAAGTCCCTGCCTGCTGCCCCGGCTCTTGGAGGTGACAGAGCACACACAGGACAGCGGCTCCTGTGCTGGCCTGCCACCACTGAGGCATCACTGCAGGGGCGTCTCCAACTTCTTTTCCTACAACCTTTAGCCCCGAGTCGGACAGAGGCCACGGGCACTGGGCTCCACAGGTGTGGAGTGACTGAGAGCCAGGGCTCACGTGATGCCTCTGCCCTCTGTACACCTGTGGCCCATTATTTGAAACCAATGCTGTAAGGGCTCCTCTCTGAATGAAGTCAGTCGCCACCCCGCAGGGCGGAACTTCTCTGGGTGTAGCCACCGATGCCCAGAGCAGGCTCACCTGAAAAGGCTGTACGTTAAGCAGGGGTAGGAGATGTCCAGCCGGCGGGCCATATAAGGGTCCGAGAAGTCATTTTGTTGTAGATGGTGGGAATAGCGTCAGGTGGCTGACCCGTGGGGTCAGACTAAACCTGGGTTCAGCAACCTCAGTACTTGGGTTCTCCCTAGGAAAGAGTTCAGAGCAAACTATGAGAGAACGTTGGGAAAATGACAGAAGTAGAAGTCATTCCTGGAAGGGATGGGCTTAGGAAACACGCTCTAGAGTGAGAAGAAAGGGCCCTCGGAGGCTGGGAGTGAGGAAGCTGATGGTAACAGGCCTGGAGAAGGGAAAGGAGGGAAATGGAGAGAGATGGGAAAGGATGGGTGTGCTCCCTGGAGGGAGAGCGCGCTGGGGGTGGTCTCCGTCCTAAGGTTGTTTTTTTTTTAAATATATGGTATTTTATTGATTTTCCACAGAGAGAAAGGGAGAGGGAATAAAGAGTTAGAAACATC
>PVJN01013575.1:0-48479 GCA_004026805.1 Lasiurus borealis
CTCCGTACCTCAGCTTTTTGCTGTTCCTCTGGGTGTCTGTGAACCCCTCTCTTTCCTTCTAGCTGTAGAACTTCCACTCAGCCAGCTTTCCTGTGGTTCTGGATGATGTCTGTTCTGTCTTTTAGTTGTAGTTTTGAAATTGTTGTGCGAGGCAGCAGTGTAGGTGTTTACCTATGCCGCCATCTTGGCTCCTCCCCCTGTCTGTGAAGCTTTTGATTTCACCTTCAATTTTGATTGAGAGTCTTGCAGGGTACAGTATTCTTGGATTCAGACCCTTCCTTTGCATGACTTTGTATATTTCATTCCATTCCCTTCTAGCCTGACGAGTTTCTGTTGAGAAGTCAGTAGCTAGTCTTATGGGGGTTCTTTGTAGGTAACTTTCTGTTTCTCTCTGGCTGCTTTTAGTATTCTTACTTTGTCGTCGGTGTTTGCCAATTTAATTATAATGTGCCTTGGTGTCGGTTTGTTGGGGTTCATTTTGCTTGGAACTCTGTGAGCTTCTTGGATTTGTGTGGCTTTTTTCTTTTCTATACTGGGGAAATTTTCTGTTATTATTTCTTCAAACACATTCTCTAATCCTCGTTCAGTTTCCACTCTTTCTGGAACCCCAATTATACGGATGTTGTTTTGTTTCATGTTATCTCAAAGTTCCCTTAGGCTTTCCTCTTGCTTTGTAACTTTTTTTTCTAGAAGCTGCTGTACTTGGGTATTTTTTCCTACTGTGTCTTCTAGCTCACTGATGAGGTCCTCTGCTTCTTCTAGTTTACTTTTGATGCTTTCTATTGAGTTCTTTATGTCATTGTTCATTTCTTCTTGTTTATTCTGCACCTCATCTAGTTTCTTCTGTGTTTCTTCTTGCTGCTTCTTCACTTTCTCTAGGGTCTTCTTCACTACCTCTAGGCTCTTCTTCCCTTCCTCTTGGCTCTTCTTCCCTTCCTCTAGCCTCTTACCCATATTGTCGAATTTGTCTTCCAATCTTTTAAGCCGACTTATGATCGCTTCTCTGAACTCTTTCTCTGGCTGGCTTGTTTCTGCTTCTATTTCCTTTACTTCCTTTTCTGGTGAAACCTGCCTTTATGTCTTATGTGGGCTGTTTCTTTTTCTGCCCATGGTCTTTCTTCTCCGGGTGTCTGGCTATGTAGTTCTCTCTCCTACGTTGATTGAGAAGCACAAACTACAACATGACCAGGTACAGCACTCAAGGCGTTGAGTAGAAATGTATTTAGGATGTTAATAATCACAAATAAGGTGACCACCAATGAAGGATAAATTAGGGGTAAATAGAGAAAGAAGAAAAGGAAAATGAAGAAAAAAGAAAAGAAAGAAATGCCAAATCAAATTAGGAGAGCGAGAGAAAAAAAAAGATAAATAAATGAACAAAAAAAATAAAATACAAGAAAATAAGAAAATAAAAAGGAGAAGGAAATAGGAAGAAAAAAAGTCAGAGAGAAAAGAAAGCGTATAAGAGAGAAAGGGGGAACAAAATATAGATGTCAAGAGACAACTCCAATAGAACCGTCAACAATCCCAATAAAGGTCAGCAACCAGTACCTAGAGCTTAATGTAAACTTCAAATAGCAACTGGTATCGAGGGAGGTGAGGGAAAAGAGAGGTAGAAAACAAAGCAAGCAAAAAGCAAAATAAAACAAGTAGAATAAACTAAAAGAATCTCACAAGAAATTTCAAAAAATCGATATAATCACTTTTTAGGCAAACAGCAACAAAAAGACTTAGAGAAAAAAACAACTTTTTGGCTAATGAGGTTTGTGTGTATTTGTCGTAGGAGATTTGAAATTAGATATATAAATGGGGTGAAATTTTAACTAAGTAAAGAGAAAGAATAGGGAGAATCTAAAGTTGGAAAAGGGAGAGAGAACTAAGACAACAAAATGGGGAAAATTAGGAGGAAGGTGTTGGCATAAAGGTAGAGTTGATTTGGAGTAATATTATGCTAAAGGAAAGATGAAAATAGAATGTAGAACTCTAATCCCGAAATAAAATAAATAGAAAACAAAATGACACTTTTTTTTTCCAAAAAGTAAAAACAAAAATGCAATAGTTAAAAAGGAAAAATCAATTGATGCGGAAAGAAAAAAAATGGTCTTTTAATTAAAATATGTGAAAGTGAAAAATAAAATAAAATAAAGAAAAGAAAGAAAAAAAATTAAAAGAAGGAAAAGAAAAAAAAAAGAGAAAAAATTAGGATGCTCCTTTACTTCCATTATTTTTCTGTGTGTCATCCACTGGGTGGCAGTGTTTCAGAATTGATCTCTGAGACAAAGCAGGGGACCTCTCCAGGCTATGCTCAGATCCTGCTACTCTCTGGTTCTCAAAGCCAGTTTTTGGTGGTTTTGCAGCCGGGACACTGTAATAACTCCCAGGCTGTCCTTCTGCCCCAGAAAAAAAAAAAAGAAAAGAAAAGAAAAGAAAAGAAAAGAAAAGAAAAGAAAAGAAAAGAAAAGAAAAAAAAAAGGAGTCGTTTTCCAGAGCTCTCCTCTGTCAACAGCTCAGAGGGCTTGCCTCCACACTTAGGGATTACGCCCTGCCCACCTCTGGGAGCCTCTCAAGCGGCAGCTTTCCCACAGCCAGGCTCCCAAGGCATACGCGTCTCTGTTGTGTGGGGGTAGGAGACCTCACCCCGACCCGGGCGAAATCTGGTCCTTCCTCGCGCTGCGCGGATCTCCGAATCCACCGCCCACGTGTCCGAGCTGCCTGGAAAGCCATGCTCTGTGTCCCCGGCTGCTCGGTGTGGATGCCTCCATCAGCCGCAGCTTCCAGACCTCCCTTTTATCCCAGTCACAGTCTGACCTCACAGTGTGCTCCGTGGATCTCTGAGTCCCCTGCGTGTCCATGGATCTCTGAGTCCGCTGCGTGTCCATGCCGATTGGAGAGCGGAGTTCTGGGTCCCCTGGTCCTCAGCTGCTTGATGTGTGCGCAGCTGCCGGCTTCAGATGGCTGCAGACATCTACCTCCCTCTGAAGATGGCACGGTCTCCGCGTTCGTGCTGGGGGCTCGGGCGGGCAAAAAACCCTTGGGAGTGGGGCTGCCCGGCTGGGAGAGCCCTGTCCAGCAGTTCCCCGCCTTCTCCTGGAGAATAACTGGCTCTTAACTTGGCACCAAACACTCCCAGTGTGACTCTCAGCCGCTCTCTCTCCTTCTGCCTAGCGACAAAGCTCCAGATGCTTCTGTTTACTCCGCCGCCATTTTCTCTCTCCTCATTGTGATTTATATGAGTTTTTCAATCATTTCCCCTTTGTACCCGCTCTTCCATTGTAAGTTCTTACTTTTTTAACACTTCCTTGACTATCAACTTTTGCTTTGTAATATAGCTTGAAATCTGGTATTGAGATCCCACCTACTTTATTCTTCTTTCTCAGGATTGCTATGGCTATTCAGGATCTTTGTTTGTTCAATTTGAATCTTTCCAGAGTTCTTTTGAGGTCTGTGAAATATGTTGTTGATATTTTATTGGGTAATGCATTGAACCTATAGATTTTCGTAGTATGGACATTTTAATTTTGTTGATCTCCCAGTTCATGAGTATGGTATGCCCTTCCATCTCTATGTCTTTCTCTATGTAGACCATCAACTTACACTATAAACAAAAATAATCTCCAAATGGATACAGGATTTAAAAACATGGGAAACCATAAAAACACATACTAGAGGAATGCACAGGCTGCACTATCTCAGACATAAGCCGAAAGAACTTCTTCACTAATACTGCTCCAAGAGTAATCCACGGTAAAGAGAAAATAAGCCAATGGGAGTACATCAATATTAAAAGCTTTTGCACAGCAACAGAAACCATCAACCAAACAACAAGAAAGCCCACTGTATGGAAGAACATATTTGCAAATGTCATCACTGATAAAGGTTTAATATCCAACATCTACAGGTAACTTATACAACTTAAAAAAGGAAGATAAGTGATCCAATTAAAAAATGGGCAAAGGACCTAAATAGAATCTTTTTAGAAAGAAGAAAGAAGGAAGCCAAGAGACACATGAAAACATGCTCAAATTTACTAATTATCTTAGAGATGCAAATCCAAACGACAATGCGATATCATCTTACACTTGTCAGAATGGCAATCAACAAATGGACAGAGGAAAATTGTTCTGAGGATGCGGAGAAAAAGGAACCCTTGTGCACTGCTGGTGGGAAAACAGACTGGTGGAGCCCTCAAAAATATAAAAATGGAACTCCCATTTGACCCTACACTCCCACTCTTCTGAATATATCCTAAGAAACTAGAAAAAACAGTCAGAAAGGATTTATGCACCCCTATGTTCATAGCAGCACAATTTACAATAACTACAATTTGCAAACAGTCTAGTTGCCCATCAGGAGATGATTGGATCAGAAAACTATGATTAAACTACACAATGGAATAGTATGCTGTCATCAAAAAGAAGGAATTCTTACCATTTGCAGCAACCTTGATGGAACTGGAGAGCATATACTAAGTGAAATAAGCCAGTCAATGAAAGAAAAACACCACATGATCTCACTTATTTATGGGTAATAAAGAATATTATAAACTGAAGAACAAAATGATAGATACAGAGACAATAAAGCATGAAATGGACTGTAAAATTATATCAGGAAGTTTAGGGAGAGGTTGGGGTAGATAAGAGATCAACCAAAGGACTTGTATGCATGCATATAAGCATAACAATGAACACAAGACACTGGGAGATGAGGATATACCTGGGAGGGGGGAGCAATGTGAATATATGTATACATATAAGACATTAATACAAAAATTATTAAAAAATAAAATCTCAAAAAAATTAGAAAATAGTACATACAGGTTTCTGATCTTTGAACACTTTCCCCCCATGACTAAACAGTGTCCTTCTGATAATAAGGCCCTTTGAACATGTATTTCAACTGTTTCAGTCAGCTTTCAAATATTTCATTTGTCTTCCTTTGTGAATTATTAATTTTGATTCACTTTTGTTCAGTGATTCCAGTTTTTTCATTGTGAATTCCAAGTATTTATACAGTTTTTCTATTTATTCATGCTCTTTCAATGGAAATTATTGCTCCTTTGAAACTGCCTTGACTATCATTAGTTTTCTATGAGTTTTGAATATTTTTATACTGTTTTATTAGCTCTAAGAAAATGAATTTATGTTTCCCATCTTTCTTCCTAAAACACCAACTCATTTTGACTGAATTCTAAATACAACAGTATTGCGCTATAAACTCCTCTCCTTAAACACTTTTTCCCAGGGATGAAACTGTCCTTGAAATACAAAAGCTCTAGGAACATGTATTCCCTACTGTTTATATCATCTTTCTCAACATTTCCCTATTGTTTTATTGTGAATTATCAGATGTGACTCACCATTGTCCAGTGATTCAAGCTCACTCATTGTGATTTCCAAGTTATTATACGGAGTTTTTCTATTTTTGCAAGCTCATCCAATGGAAAATTTTACTCCTTTCACAGTACCTTGACTATTATTCTGATAACTATATGTTTTGAATATTTTATACTGTTATATCAGCTGTAAGAAAATGAATTCATATTTCACCAACTTTCTTCCTAAAACGCCAACTCATTTACACTTACTTGTAAAAGAAAATAGTACACACAGAGTTCTCTGTTCTATGAACACTTTTTCCCAGTGTCTTAACTGTATGCTTCTTTCACTAAGGGTCTATGAACATGTATTCCCATTATTTCTGACACCTTTCTAAATATTTCCCTAGTCTTTTATGGTGAATTCTCATTGATTTTCTTTTGTCCAATAATTCAAGCTCATTCATTGTGTATTTCTAGTTTTAATATAGCATTTTTCCATATATACCAGCTTTACAAATATAAACAATTTTTACTTTAAAGAATATATTTCCTTTTCCAGCTCTTAGGATACAAATTCTTGATATTTTAACTCTGGCCTTCACATATTATGGCTGTACAAGTGAATTCCAAGTGTTTCAGCCACATTCCTAGACATATACCTGGCATCTTATTTTCAGGTCTTAGAGTTTACACATTTTATACATCTATGTGAACCCTATGAAAATGAAAGTTGAAGTATTTATTCAATCTTCTTTCAAATATTCCATCACATTCAAACTGAAATATACATGTACCCAGTACCCAACTGAGTTATCTATGTGAACACTTTTTCCCAGTGAGAAAATGGTGTTCTTGAGATATCAAAGATCTACGAACATGTATTCCTACTGTGTGAAACACCTTTCTACATATTTCCCATGTTTCATTGTGAATTCTTAGTATTAGATGAACTTTTATTCTGTGATTCCAGCTCATCCACTGGAAATTCCAAGCGTTTATATGGAGTTTTTCTACTTGTACAAGCTCTTCCCAAGGAAATCATTACTTCTGTGACAGTACCTTGACTATTATTCTGAAGACTACATGTTTTGAATACTTTTATACTGTTATATCAGCTCTAAGAAAATGATTTTTTGTTTCACCAACTTTCTTTTGAAAATGCCAACTCATTTAGTCTGATTTCTAAAATAAAACAGTTTCACATTCTGGTTGCTGTTATTTGAACACTTTCCCAGTGACTAAACAGTGTACTTCTGACAATAAGGCTCTTTGACCATGTATTATTACTATTCCAGGCACCTTTCTAAATATTTCCCTAGTCTTTCAATGTGAGTTCTCAGTGTTTGATTCTCTTTTGTCCAGTAATTCTTGCTCATTCATTGTGTATTCTTAGTGTTTAGACTTTTTTCCATATGTACCAGCTCTATAAATGTGAACTATTTCTCCTCTAAAGACTATTTATTCTACCTTTCACAGCTTTTAGGATACAAATTCTTGTATCCTAATATAGTCTAAATGTATTTGCATTTTAGGAACGAATTTGGTGAAATATGAATTCATTTTCTTAGTGTTAACATAAAAAGTACAAACGTATTAAAAACTGGTAGAAATCATAATAAAATACCCGCTAGTGTTGAAAGGAGTAATAATTTACATTGAAAGAGGTGGTATAAATGAGAAAATGCTGGAAAAACACTTGATATTCACAATGAATGAGCTTGATTCACTGGGAAAAAAGTGAATGAAACACTGAGAATTCACAATAAAACACTAGGGAAATATTTAAAAAGGTTCCTGAAACTCTATGAATATATGGTCAAAGAGCCTTAGGATCAGAATGACAATGTTTAGTCACTGGAAAAAAGTGTTCAAAGAGCAGAGACCTGTGAGTGATACTCCTTTTTTTAGAATTCTGTCTAAATGCATTGGTGTTGCAGGAAGAAAGTTGGTTAAATATAAATTCATTTTTAAGAACTCTTATTACAGTACAAAAATATTCAAAACTCAGAGATATCATAATGATATACAAGTTATTGATTAAAGAGTACTAATTTACATTGAAAGAGGTAGAATAAATGGTAAAATGCTGATTAACAGTAGGAATTCACAATGGTTGAGCTCGAATCACAGGACAAAAGTGATTCAAACACTAAAAACACAATGAAACAGTAGGTATACATGGTCAAAGAGGCATAGGATCAGGACAATGTTGAGTCATTGGGAAAAAAGTGTTCAAAAGCAGAAACCTTAGTGTGATGCTGTTTTCTTTTAGAATATTGTCTAAATGAGTGCATTTTAGAAAGAAAGTTGGCAAAACATTAATTCATTTTTAGTGGTAAAATAACAGTATAAAAGTATTCAAAACTCCTAGAAATCATAATGATATACCAGGTAGTGATGAAAGGGGTGATACTTTACATTGAAAGAGGTGGTGTAAATGGGAAAACGCTGAATAAACACTTGAAATTCAAAATGAAAGAGCTTGATTCACTGGGTAAATAAATCAAACACTGAGAATTCACAATGAAACACTAGGAAAATATTTATAAAGGTGACTGTAGGAATACATGTTCAAAGAATTATAGCATTAGAAGGACAATATTTAGTCACTGGGGAAAAGTGTTCAAATAGTAGAGCCTTGAGTTGATACCATTTTCTTTTAGAATATAGTTGAAATAACTTTGCATTTTAGAAAGAAAGTTGGTGAAACGAATTAATTTTCTTAGTGGTGACATAAGTGTAAAGCAACTCACAGAAATCACTATATACAAGTCAGTGATGAAAAGAGTAATAATTTACATGGAAAGAGTGGGTATAAATGGGAAAATGATAACCCCTAGGAATTCACAATGAAACACTAGAGAAATATTTAGAAAGGTTCCCGAAAGTGTAGGAATGCATGGTCAAAGAGCCTAGGATCAGAAGGACAATGTTTAGTCACTGGGAAAAAGTGTTCAAAGAATAGAAACCTGAGTGTGATAGTATTTGTTTTAGAATTCACTCTAAATGAGTTGGCGTTGTAGAAAGAAAGTTGGTTAAATACAAATTCATTTTCTTAGTGCTTACATAAGTGTAAGTGTATAAAAGTATTCAAAAGTCATAGAAATCAAAATGATATACAAGCTAGTGATGAGTAGAATAATAATTTGCCTCGAAAGAGGTAGTATAAATGGGAAAGCGCTGTATAAACATTTAGAATTCACAGTGAATGAGTTTGATTTACTGGAAAAAAGTGAATCAAACTCAGAATTCACAAGGTAACACTAGGGAAGTATTTAGAAAGGTGCCTGAAACAGTAGGTATACATGTTCAAAGAGCCTGAGGATCAGAAGAAAAATGCTTAGTCACAGGTAAAAAGTACTCAAAGAGCAGAAACTTGAGTGGGATACTGTTTTCTTTTGAAATACAGTCTAAATAAATTGGCGTTTTAGGAAGAAAGTTGGTGAAACATGAATTCATTTTTGTAGTGCTGACATAAGTGTATAAAAGTATTTACAACTTGTAGAGAGTACGATATACTAGCCAGTGATGAAAGGAGTAATAAATTGAAAGGGCAGGTATAACTGGGAAAACCCTATATAAACAATAGGAATTCACAATGGAACACTAGAGATATTTAGAAAGGTCCCTGAAACTGTAGGAATATATGGTCAAAGACCCTTAGGATCAGAAGGACAATGTTTAGTCACTGGAAAAACGTTCAAAGAGCAGAGATTTCGGCGTGATACTCTTTTCTTTTAAAATTCAGTCTAAATGAGTTGGCATTGTAGGAACAACATTGGTGAAATATGAATTCATTTTCTTAGTGCTGACATAACAGTAGAAAAGTGTTTAAAACTCATAGAAATCAAGACAATATATAATCTAGTGATGAATAGAGTAACAATTTGCACTGAAAGAGGTGGTATAAATGGGAAAGCGCTGTATAAACAGATGGAATTTACAATGAATGCACTTGACTCAATGGATAAAGGTGAATCAAACACTGAAAATTCACAATGAAACACTAGCGAAAATTTGAGAAAGGTGCCTGAAACAGTAAGAGTATATGTCCCTAAAGCCTTAGTATCAGAAGGACACTGTTTAGTCATTGGGAATAAGTGTTCAAAGAGCAGAGCCCAGAGTGTGATACTGTTTTCTTTTATAATTCAATCTCAATGAGTTGGTGTTTTAGGAAGAGAGTTGGTGAAGCATAAATTCATTTTCTTTGGGCTGATATAATAGTATAACAGTATTCAAAACTCTTAGAAATCAAAATGATAGTCAAACTAGTGTTCAAAGAAGTAATATTTTACATTGAAAGAGCTTATGTAAATGGGAAAATGCTGTATAAATACTTGAAATTCACAATGAATGAGCTTGCATCACTGGGCAAAGGTGAATCAATCACTGAGAATTCACAATAAAAGAGCTGAAGAATATTTAGGAGATACCTTCATTAGTAGGGAATACATATTCATAGAGCCTTAATATCTAAAGGACACTGTTTTATCATGGGGGAAAGGTGTTTAAAGACTAGAAAACTAAGTTGGATACAAAGTATATGTATAATTCAGTCTGAATGTGTTGGAATACCTGAAAGTTGAAAAAATATTTAAACTTTCATTTTCATAGGGCTCACATACCTAAATAAAAATGTGAAAACTCTCAGAACTCAAACTAACAAGCCAAGAAATCTCTAGGAATGTGTCTGAAACACTTGGACTTCAATTGTAGGACAATATGTCTAGTGCAGTGTTGAAATACCATGAATTTCTTTCAAAGAGCTGGGAAAGGTAAGATAGTCTTTAAACTAGAAATAATTTTTATTTTTAGAGCTGTAATATATAGGAAAATGTTGTATAAATGGAATGAAAGATATATGAACTTGAATCACTGGAAAAAAAGTGTATCAAATACTGAGAATTCACAAAGACTAGGCATATATTAGGGTAAGTGCTTTAAATAGTAGGAAACACATGTTCATAGAGCCTTGATATCTGTAAGACAGTGTTTCAAAGAGCAGAGAACTGGGTTGGATACTGGCTATATATATAATTCACTCTAAATGATTTGTATTTGAAAGAAGTTGATAATCACTTAAACTTTTGTTTTCAAAGGGTTCACATACCTGTATGAATGAATATTCTTATAACTGAGAATAACAGACTAGGGGAAGATTTAATGATGTGTTTGATACACTTGGAATTCATTTTAGAACCTTAATATCTACAGTGCAGTGTTGACAAACCAAGAATTTGTGTTCAAAGAGCTGTGAAATGTAGGGTAGTCTTTATACTAGAAAATGCTTTACATTTACAGTGCTGCAATATATGGGAAAATGCTCTATTATACTCAGAATTGATGATGAATGAGCTTAAATCACTGGATAAAAGTGAATCAAACACAGAATTCACAAAGAAAGACTTAGGGAAATATTTATGAAGGTGCCTGTAACAGTAGGAATGCATGTTCATAGAGCCTTAGTTTCTGACAAACACTGTTTAGACACTGAGAAATCGTGTTCAAATAGCAGAGAGGTTAGTGTAATACTGCCTTTTTAATAATTCCTTCTAAATGAGTTGGCATTGGATGAAGAAAGTTGGTGAAACATAAATTCATTTATATAGAGCTGATACAACAGTAGAAAAGTATTCAAAACTCTTAAATATCAGAATATAGTCAAACTGGTATTCAAAATAGTAATAATTTACATTTCAAGAGCTGGTATAGATCATGGGATGATGGAGGCTGGCAGGACGGGGGTGAGGGAGAGAAAGTGAGTGAGGGGACAAAAAGAGAGTGTATGGTGTGTTTGGTGGGTGTGTGATTGAGTGAGGGACAGTTGTATCTCGAAGGAGCAGTGGGGGCTGGAAGTCCAGGCTCACTTGGACCAGGAGAGGCTGCCATCTTGGCTTTCATCCCCTGGACTGTGGAACATAGTACTGGAAGTATTAGCCATTGAAATTATACAAGAAGAAGAAATGAAAGACATCGAAATTGGAAAAGAAATAGTAAAGCTGTCCTTATTTGCAGATGACATGGTACTGTACATAAAACACTGAAAAGACTCCATCAAAACCTAATAGACTTAATAAATGAATTTGGCAAAGTAGCAGGATACAAAATTAATGCCAAGAAATCTATGGCATTTCTATCCACTAATAGTGAACTTACAGAAAGAGACTAAAAAAGCAAGTTAAGGTACCTAGGAATAAACTAAATTAAGGAGATAAAACACCTATACCCAGAAAACTACAGGGCATGGAAAAAAGAGATAGAGATCATGTGATGCTTCTCCTTCATTGATTGGCTTTTTCACTAAGCATAAGGCTCTCCAGTTCCAACCAGGTTGCTGCAAATGGTAAGAATTCCTTCTTTTAATGGCAGCATTGTGTAGATGTACCATAGTTTTCTGATCCACTCGTCTGCTAACGGGCACCTAGGCTGTTTCCAAATTGTACCTATTGTAAATTGTGCTGCTATGAACATAGGGGTGCATAAATCCTTTCTGATTGGTGTTTGTTATTTCTTAGCATAAATTCCTAAGAGTGGGATTACAGGGTCAAATGGGAGATCCATTTTTAGTTTTTTAAGAAAACTCCATACTGTTCTCCACAGTGGCTGCACCAGTCTGCATTCCCACCAACAGTGCACAAGGGTTCCTTTTTCTCCTCATCCTCGCCAACACTTGTCGTTTGTTGATTTGTTGATGATTGCCATTCTGCCAGGTGTAAGATGGTATCGCACTGTCATTTTGATTTGCATCTCTCGGATGATTAGTGACTTTGAACATGTTTTCATGTGTCTCTTGGCCTTCCTTCTGTCGTCTTTCAAAAAGGTTCAATTTAGGTCCATTGCCCATTTTTATTGGGTCGTTTATCTTCCTTTTATTAAGTTGTATAAGTTGGCTGTAGATTTTGGAGATTAAACCTTTATCAGTGATATCATTTGCAAATATATTTTCCCATACAGTGGTCTTTCTTGTTGTTTTGTTGATGGTTTCTTTTGCTGTGCAAAAGCTTTTTATTTTGATGTAGTCCCATTTGTTTATTTTTTCTTTAGCTTCAATTGCCTTTGGAGCAGTATCAGTGAAGAAGTTCTTTCGGCCTATATCTGAGATTGTGTTGCCTGTGGATTCCTCTAGTATTTTTATGATTTCCCTTCTAATGTTTAAGTCCTGTATCCATTTTGAGTTTATTTTTGTGGATTATAAAGAACATTATAAACTGATGAACAAAATAATAGATACAGAGGCAGTAAAGCTTCAAACAGACTGTGAAATTACAGCAGGAAGATTAAAGTTAGGTGAGGTAAATAAGAGATCAATCAAAGGACTTGTATGCATGCATATAAGCATAACCAATGAACACAGACAATGGGGGGTTGGGTTATGCCTGGGAAGGAAGGGGGGGCAATGGGGAGATATGTATAAAAAATTAATTTAAAAAAGTAATAAAAAATTAAAAAAATTAAAAAAGAGTGATAGAGGAAGATGTAAACAGATGGAAGAGCATAACATATTTATGGATTGGGAGAATCAACATCATTAAAATGTCCATACTTCCCAAAGCAATCTCTAGATTGAATGCACTCCCCATTATAATACCAATGGCATATTTCAGAGACCAAGAAAGAACTCTCCAAAGATTCATCTGGTACAAGAAATGACCCCAAATAGCCACAGCAATCCTGAGAAAGAAGAATAAAGTAGGTGGGATCTCAATACCAGATTTCAAGTTGTATTACAAAGCCACTGTACTCAAAAGAGTCTGGTACTGGCACAAGAGCAGACATATTGACCAATGTAATAAAATACAGAAACTATATATAAATTCAAACCACTATATATTGACCCAAACCACTTAGACAAAGAAGGAATGAAAATACAGTGGAGTCAAGAGGGCCTCTTCAATAAATGGTGTTGGGAAAATTGGACAGATACATGCAAAAACATAAAACTAGACCACCAATTTACACCACACACAAAAATAAACTCAAAATGGATAAAGGACTTAAACATAAGATGGGAAACCATGAAAGTACTAGAAAAATCCACAGGCAGCAAAATCTCCTACATATGCTGAAGAAACTTCTTCACTGATACTGCTTCTATGGCTATGGAAGATAAAGAGAAAATAAACTATATCAAAATAAAAAGCTTTTTCAGAGCAAAAGAAACCATCAATTAAACAATAAGAAAGCCCACTGTGTGGGAGAACATATTTGCAAATGTTATCCCTGATAAAGGCTTAATCTCCAACATCTACAGGCAACTTATACAACTCAATAAAAGGAAGATAAATGATCCAACCAAAAAATTGGCAATGCACAGGGGGCATAGGCTACCATGGAGACAGAACTGAACCTCACAACAACCTGTTTGGCCCCGGAGGATGACTGGTTAGTCAGAGAAGGGTAAAATTCCTCAGGGAAGGAACAACCTAAGACAGACACAATTGCAGAAGGGCCATCAGGAGAGGAACTTGGGGATCAACAAAGGTGGGGCACAGACCCTTACACCCCCACCAACCTTGCAGGGGTCTGAACCTTCAACCCTTCTGAGGGTGGTCTCCAGCCCCCATGGCTACCTTGTTTCCCATGCTCAGCACAAACCGGGACCCAGGTAACAGACAGAGACTGGGCCCAGCTCAGATCAAGACCCAGGTAACAGACAGAAACATGCCAACAGCAGCTGCCTTATATCTAAATTCAGCCTAGCACCAGGAATGCTCAGTGCCAACTCAATGCAAATAAACCTCTCCACTAATATATACAGGGTGATATAAGATTGTTGGTAGAGTATTAAATTTGACATAAAAGAGTTATCAAGCTTACAGATTAATTTAAATTGGTGAACTGAAATAAGTGAACACCCAAGAAAATTTAAGTGTACTGGACAAAAAGCTGTTTCTAACATATTAATTAAAATTTCTATTGATAGCTGAGACCAGTTTGGCTCAGTAGATAGAGCATCGGCCTGCAGACTGAAAGGTCCCAGGTTCGATTCCGGTCGGAGTGGGGGGAGGCATGTACCTTGCTTGCAGGGACAACTCAAGTAGGGGGCGTGCAGGAGGTGGCTGATCGATGTCTCTCTCTCATCAATATTTCTGACTTTGTATCCCTCTCCCTTCCCTTCTGTAAAAAATCAATAAAATATATTTTTAAAAAATTTCTATTGATAGCTAATCTCATGGTATAATTGTTTAATATGTAATGACCAGAAAGCAGGCATATTTGTGTGCAAAAAGTTAAAATTTAAAGTTATCAAGATTGCATTAAAAATTTTTTTTACCAAATTCTCCATCAATAAAAAAGGGGTGGGGGGGGAGTAGGATAATAGCATGTAAGGAAAAAAAATTATCTGGTAAGTAAAATACATTTAGAAAATTTTCACTTTAGAAAATTAATTTTAATTTGTAATGCTAACAGCAAGACACCCATGAAAAACACACATGGTGTCAAAATAAGCCAAAGGAAAAGCAGATAGGCAAAATTAAAAGGACCCCAATCAATTTTATAGAAAAGATTCCTGTATTAACTATTGGTCAAGAATATGTTTATATACTTTCAGAAATCAACTCCAAGACCAGTGGACTGCTGCAACAGACCCTGCCGAAATACAAAAGATTGTTAAAAAATACTATGAACAACTCTATTACAACAAATTGGACAACCTGCAAAAAATGGACATATTCCTAGAAATATATAACCTTCCAAAACTCAATCAGGAAGAATCTAAACATCTCATAGTCCAATAACTATGGAAAAAATTGAAGTAGTCATCAAAAAGCTTCCAGCAAATAAAAGCCCAGGACCAGATGGCTACACAGGAGAGTTTTACCAAACATTCAAGGAAGAATTAAAACCTATCCTCCTCGTACTATTCAAAAACATTCAAGAAGAAGGAACACTTCCAAACACCTTCTATGAAGACGCATCACCCTAATTTCAAAACCATATAAAGACAACACAATGAAAGAGAATTATAGGCCAATATCTCTCATGAACATAGATGCCAAAATCCTCAACAAAATTCTAGTAAATCGGATCCAGCAGTACATCAGAAAATCATACACCATGATCAAATAGGATTCATCCCAGGAATGCAGGGATGGTACAATATCCACAAACCAATAAACGTGATACATCACATAAACAAATTGAGAGATAAAAATCACATAGTCATATCAATTGATGCAGAAAAAGCATTTGACAAAATTCAACACTCTTTATTGATAAAAACTCTCAGCAAAGTGGGAATAGAAGAATCATACCTCAACATCATAAAAGCCATATATGATAAACTCATAGCTAACATCATACTCAATGGGCACAAACTAAAACCATTTCCCCTAAGAACAGGAACAAGACAGGGATGCCCACTCTCATCTCTCCTGTTCAACATAATACTGGAAGTATTAGCCATTGCAATTAGACAAGAAGAAATAAAAGGCATCCAAATTTGAAAAGAAGAAGTAAAGCTGTCCTTATTTGCAGATGACATGATATTGTACATAAAAAAACCTGAAGGACTCCATCCCAAAACTAATTGACTTAATAAATGAATTCGGCAATGTAGCAGGGTACAAAGTTAATGCCAAGAAATCTCTGGCATTTCTATACACTAATAGTGAAATTACAGAAAGAGAGACTCAAAAAGCAATCCCATTTACCATCACACCAAAAAAAATAAGATACCTAGGAATAAACCTAACTAAAGAGGTAAAAGACCTATACATAGAAAACTACAGGACAGTGAAAAAAGAGATTGAGGAAGATGTTAAAAGATGGAAAAGCATACCATGCTCATGGATTGGGAGAATCAACATCATTAAAATGTCCATATTACCCAAAGCAATCTACAGATTCAATGTACTACCCATTAAAATACCTACGACATACTTCACAGACCTAGAAAGAATTCTTCATAGATTCATCTGGAACAAAGAAAAGACCATGAATAGCTACAGCAATTCTGAGAAAGAAGAATAAAGTAGGTGGGATCTCAATACCAGATTTCAGGTTTATATTACAAAGCAACTGTTCTCAAAACAGCGTGGTACTGGCACAGGAACAGACATATAGACCAATGGAATAGAATAGAGAATCCAGATATCCACCCAAACCACTATGGTCAACTAATATTTGATAAAGGAGGCATGAACATACAATGGAGTCAATATAGCCTCTTCAACAAATGGTGTTGGGAAAATTGGACAGATACATGCAAAAAAGAAAGAAAGAAAGAAAGAAAGAAAGAAAGAAAGAAAGAAAGAAAGAAAGAAAGAAAGAAAGAAAGGAAGGAAGGAAGGAAGAAAGAAAGAAAGAAAGAAAGAAAGAAAGAAAGAAAGAAAGAAAGAAACTGGACCACCAACTTACACCAAATAAAAAAATAAACTCAAAATGGATACAGGACTTAAACATTAGAAGGGAAACAATAAAAATATTAGAGGAATACACATGCAGCACAATCTCAGACATATGCCAAAAAATCTTCTTCACTGATACTGCTCCAAAGGCAATGGAAGCTAAAGAAAAAATAAACAAATGGGACTACAGCAAAAGAAACCATCGACAAAACAACAAGAAAGACCACTGTATGGGAGAACATATTTTCAAATATTATCACTGATAAAAGTTTAATCTCCAATATCTACAGCCAACTTTTACAACTTAATAAAAGGAAGATAAAAAAATGGGCAACGGACCTAAAGAGAACCTTTTCGAAACATGACAGAAGGAAGGCCAAGAGACACATGAAAACATGTTCAGCCGAGACGGGTTTGGCTCAGTGGATGGAGTGTCGGCTTTCGGACTGAAAGGTCCCAGGTTCGATTCCGGTTGGGGGCATGTACCTTGCTTGCGGGCACATTTCCACTGTGGGGCATGCAGGAGGCAGCTGATCTATGTCTCTCTCTCATTGATGTTTCTGACTTTCTATCTCTCTCCCTTCCTCTCTGTAAAAAATCAATAAAATATATTAAAAAAAAACATATTCAAAGTCATTAATTATCTGAGAGATGCGAATCAAAACGACAATGTGATACCATCTTACACCTGGCAGAATGGCAATCATCAACTAACAACAAAGGACAAGTGTTGGCGAGGATGCGGAGAAAAAGGAACCCCTGTGCACTGTTGGTGGGAATGCAGACTGGTGCAGCCACTGTGGAGAACAGTATGGAGATTTCTTAAAAAACTAAAAATGGATCTCCCATTTGACCCAGCAATCCCACTCTTAGGAATTTATCCTAAGAACTTACAAACACCAATCAAAAAGGATTTATGCACCCCTATGTTCATAGCAGCACAATTTACAATAGGTACAATTTGGAAACAGACTAGGTGCCCGTCAGCAGATGAGTGGATCAGAAAACTGTGGTACATCTACACAATGGAATTCTATGCAGCCATTAAAAAGAAAGAACTCTTACCATTTGCAGCAACCTGGTTGGAACTGGAGAGCCTTATGCTTAGTGAAATAAGCCAGTCAATGAAGGAGAAGCACCACATGCTCTACCTCATTTGTGGATAATAAAGAACATTGTAAACTGATTAACAAAAGGATAGATACAGAGGCAGTAAAGCATCAAACAGACTGTGATATTATAGCAGGAAGATTAAGGAGAGGTGGGGTAGAAAAGAGATCAATCAAAGGACTTGTATCTATTCATATAAGCATAACCAAGAACATAGACACTGGGCAGGGGTTGGGGTATTCCTGGCAGGGAGGGGGGTAATGGGGAGATATGTATACCATGTAACACAATAAAAAACACACACACACACAAAGAAGGGTAGGATAGTCATTAAACAAGAAATAATTTACATTTATAGTGCTAGCATATATGGAAAATGCTGTATAAACACTCAGAGTTGACAATGAATGAGCTTGAATTACTGGACAAAATGAATCAAACACAGAATTCACAAAGATAGACTTGGAAATATTAAGGTTGGTGCTTAAAATAGGAAATACATGTTCATAGAGCCTTAATATCTGAAAGACAGTTTCATCAGTGGAATATAGTGTTCAAAGAGCAGACAGTTGAGTTGGATACTGGCTACATGTATAGTTCATTCTGAATGATTTGGAGTATTTGAAAGATGGTTGGAAAAGTACTCAAACTTTCACTTTCAAAAGGTTCACATATCAAAATTTGAAAACTCTGAACTGAAATTGACACACCAGAGAAATATCTAGGACTGTGTCTGAAACACATGGTATTCATTTGTAGAACCTTAATATTTTTCTTTCAGTGTTGAAATATCAATACTTTTTTTTACATAGAGCCAGAAGCATTAACTTAACCTCTGTGGTGGTCTGGCCAAGGTCAACAAACAGGAAAAGTTCAGATGAGGGAAGGATTGAATCCAGGTCAACAGCAGGAGGTATTCTAGTGGATAGGCATGTGGATACAGCTAATGCTGAGAAGGACCACAAGGAGACACCAAAGCCGCATCCCAGTGGTCTTGACTCTGGAGGGAACCAAGAAAGTCAATACCATCCAGGTAGGGCATTTGCCAGGAGTGACTGGGAAAGTTAGCCCTCAGGGCACCTCATTCACTAGTGAAATGGGAGGACACTGTGGTTTTCTGCAAGAAGGGAAACAATTGTCTGGGATTTAACATAACTGTGGCTGGATTTCCAAGCCTTTTGTCTGCTTTCTTGGGGTCCAACGCCATTCCAACTTGAGATTACCCATGCTGAAAATGATATGGAGTCCCTAGGCAGATGAACCCACATGTCTGTCTTAGAAGAGGCCTGCTGGTCCCCTGCTTGCTGCCCTCTGGAAGGGATGAGAGGCAGCCTATGAAAACATGATCTTTTGCAGATGTGGTCTTTAGGCCTTTATCCTCAATTCCACTGATGTGGGAAGTCCAGACTCCACAGGAGAGGCCACGAAGCCCAGGCAGATTGATTGAATGCTCAGGCAAACAAGGAGCGAGGTCTCCAAAACCAGGGTGAGAGCCCTGGTGGTCAAGTGGATGTTTGCTTGGGATGCCAGGACCTGGGAAATACCCAAAAGTATTCTGTAATGCCAGTGTGGATGGGGTTGGGTAGGGCAAACTAGAGAAAGGGCAGACCTTTTCATGGCATCTTGGAGCGGGGTCAAGTGCCATCCTGAAGTTCATCACCTGTGGTAGGGCCTTTGGCATACCCAGATATTGTCACCTGAGCCAGGTCAAGTGGGGTCAGTTAAGAAGCAAGACCTGCTTACGTCATCAGAGGGAGGAGCCAGGAGGCCAATGGGATGTTGGTTAGGTGTGCCAGGGCCTTGCAAAATACCTGGAAGTATCATGTGATTTGTGAACAGTGGGGTTGGGTTCAAGCCCATCCGGGGGGCAGACAAACCTTTTTCTGTCATCTGGGGCTAGTTCAAGTGCCAGCCTGAAGTTGGTCACATGTTCCAGGACCTAGGGAATACCAGGATGTTGTCAGGTGAGCCAGGGCATGTGGGGTTGGTTAAGAAGAAGGATCTGCTTCATCATCAGGGGTAAGGGCCAGGTGCCCCCGGAAGTCCCTGTACAGAGCCTAAGGCTCTCTGCACAATAGCTAGACATTGTTACCTCATCAGGGGGTTAGCCAGGTGGACAGCCAGATATGGTGACTTAACCCCCCTGGTGGACTGGCCCAGGACAGCAAACAGGGAAAGGTTAGGTGAGCAAAGGCCTGGTCAACAGCAGCAGGTTTTCTAGAGGATAGGCAAGTGGGGATAGCTAATGCGAGAAAAGGTCACAAGAAGTCACCAACACCACCATCGCTGTAGTCTTGATCCTGGATGGAACTGAGAAAGCCCATAACATCAAGTTAGGGCCTTTGTCAGGAGTGACTGGGAAAGTTGGCCCTCAGGGAGCCTTACCCACTAGTGACATTGGAGGATACTGAAATTTTCTGCAAGAAGGAAAATGGTTGTCTGAGATTTAAGATAGCTCTGGTCTGGATTTCAAAGCTTTCTGTCCATTTTGTTGGGGTCCAACGCCATTCCAGCTTGAGATGTTCCATGTTGTAGATGATAGGGATGGAGTCCCTAGGCAGATGGACCCACATGTCTGTCTAATAAGAGGCCTGGCCGGCCTCTGCTTGCTGCCCTCAGGACAGGATCAGAAGCAGCCAATAAAAGGTCATTTGCAACTGTGGTTTTTAAGTCTTTATCCCCAATTCCAGCAATTTGGGAAGTCCAACCTCCACATGAGGGGCTATAAGGCAGATTGACTCAGTGCTCAGGTGAATAAGGAGCAGAGTCTCCAAAACAAGGGGGAGAGCCCTGGTGTCCAAGTGGATGTTGGTTTGGGATGCCAGGACCTGGGAAAAACACATAAGTATCCTGTAATGCCAGGCGGGCAGGGGAGGGGAGGGTCATCTGGGGAGCAGGCAGACCTCTTCATGGCATCAGGGCAAGGGGTCAAGTGTGAGCAGGAGGTTGATCACCTATGCCAGGTTTGATTAAGAAGCACTACCAGCTTTCATCATCAGAAGGATGGGGCAGAAAACCAATGGGATGTTGGTAAAGGATGCCAGGGCCTGGTAAATACCCTGGAGTTTCATAAGATATCTAAATAGTGGAGTTGGGGTGAAAACACTCCGGGTGGCGGTCTGACCTCTTCATGTCATCGGGGGGGGGGGGGTTCAAGTGCCCAAAAGAGATTTAACGAAGTTCTGGCCTTAATTTAAAAGGACACAGTTCATTTTGCTGGGTTCCAAAGCCATTCAATATTGAGATGACCCCATTTTGGAAAAGATACGAAGTCCCAAGGCAGTTGGACCCGCATGTGTTTCTTAGAAGACGCCAGGGCAGTCTCTGGATTAATTTGGGGAAGGCCTTTGAGAAGATAGTGATCTGGGGCTATGGATTTTAGGGCTTTAACACAACTTCCATTTTTTGGGGGAAGTCCAGACTCCACATGAGGGGCCACAGAGACCAAGTAATGGGCCTCAGTGCATGAGAGAACCAGGAGCAGTGTCTGACATACAAGAGGGAGGAACTAGGTAGCCAATGGGAAGTTTTCATGGGTTACATGGCCTGGAATATACCCAGAAGTATCCTGTAACTTTTTTAATTTTTTAATTTATTTTTTATACGTATCTCCCCATTGCCCCCCTCCCTCCCAGGAATACCCCAACCCCCTGGTGTCTATGTTCATTGGTTATGCTTATATGCATGCATACAAGTCCTTTGATTGATCTCTTATCTACCTCACCTAACCTTAATCTTCCTGCTGTCATTTCAGTCTGATGCTTTACTGCCTCTGAATCTATCCTTTTGTTCATCAGTTTATAATGTTCTTTATTATCCACAAATGAGTGAGATCATGTGATGCTTCTCCTTCACCAGCCCGATATCATCTGATCTTGGAAGCTAAGCAGGGTCAGGTGAGGGCAAGTCTGGAGTGTAGACAGACATCCTCATGTCATCAGAGGGCATGATCAAGTACCAGCCCAAGGTTTGTCACCTGCGCCAGGTCCTTGGGCAGAGTCTGATGTTGAACCTATAACCAGGGCAGGTGGAGACAATAAGGATCAGGATTAGGTGACATCATCATGGGAGGGGCCAGGTGACCAATGGGACATTGGTCAGGGTGTCAGGCCTGGCTAATATCCAGGAGTTTCATGTGATATCTGAATGGTGGGGTCAGGGTGAAGACACTCCGGGGGCGCCCTGATATTTTCATGTCATGAGGTGGAGTTTCAAGTGCCAGTCTGGGGTTTAACAAAGCTCTGGCCTTGATTTGAAAGCACACAGTTTGTTTTGTTGGGGTCCTTGACCATTCCATGGTGAGATGACCCCATTTCAGGAAAGATACCGATGAATTTGGACTCACATGTGTTTCTTAGAAGATGCCAGGCCACATTCTGGATGAAATCGGGGGACATCTTTGAGAAGATGGTGATCTGGGACTATGGGTTTTAGGCCTTTAATCCAACGTCCAGTTATTTGGGAAGTCCAGATTCCACATGAAGGGCCACAAAGCCTGAGGAATGGGGCTCAGTGTGTGAGTGAACCAAGATATACCAGGGAGAGGACCTATGTGGCCAATGGGAAGTTTTTCTGGGGTTCTATGGCCTGGGAAGTACTTGGAAGTATCCAATCATTTCTGAATAATGAGTTCAGAGGAGGACCATCTGGGGGCAGCCAGACGTCTTCTGGTCATCATGGGACGTGGGCAAGTACCAGTCTGAAGTTGGTCACCTGTGCCAGGTCTTGGGCTGATCCTGATGTTGTCGTGTAAACCAGCACAAGTGCATTCACTTAAGAAGGAGGACCTGCTTAATTCATAAGAAGGAGGGGCCAGGTGACAAGGGTGCCAGGGCCTGGGAAATACCCTGGAGTTTCATGAAATATCTGACTAATGGTGTCAACTTGAAGACACTCCAGAGGACGGTATCACCTCTTGATGTCATCAGGGGAAGGTTCCAATGCAATTCTGGTATTTAACAAATTCTGGACTTGATTTCAAAGCATGCAGTGTGTGTGTTTTTTTGTGTTTTTTTTTTTGTTGTTGTTGTTTTGTTTTTTGTTTGTTTGTTTTTGGTGTCCAAGGCAATTTGATGGTGAGATGAACCCATTTGAAAAGATATGAATTCCCAAGGCAGATGGACTGAAATGTGTTTTGTAGAAGACACCTGGCTGCTAATAGATTGAATAGGGGGCTGCCTTTGAAAAGATGGTGATCTAGGGCTGTGGGTATTAGGCATTTAAGTCAACTTCCAGTTATTAGGGAAGTCCAGACTCCATATAAAGGGCCACCAATCCCAAGAAATGGGGCTGAGTGCCTGAGGGCACCAGGAGCGGTTTCTTATAAACCAGGGTGAGGACCTAGGTGGCCAATGGGAAGTTTTTCATGGGTTCCATGGCATGGAAAATACCCGGAAGTATCCTGTAATTTCTGAAGTGAGGTCAGGGAGTGCTATCTGGCAAACAGTCCGACCTATTAATGTCATTAGTGGGCGTGGCCAAGGACCAGCCTGAAATTGTTCACCCTGGTGTTGACTTGAACTTGGGCATGAGCAGACACTTAAGAATCAGGACTAGCTTACGTTACCAGGGAATGAAGCCAGGTGACCATTGGAATGTTGGTCAGGGGTTCCAGACCTGGGAAATACCTAGGAGTTTCACGCAATATCTGAATAGTGGGTTAGGGGTGAAGACACTCCTGGAGGTAGCCTGACCACTTCATGTCATTCGGGAGAGATTGAAGTGCCAGCCTGCGAAATAACAAAGGTTTGGCCTTGATTTCAAAGCACACAGTTTGTTTTGTTGGGGTCCAAGGCTATTCCACGGTGAGATTACCCCATTTCAGGGAAGATATGAAGTTTCAAGGCATTTTTACCCACAGGCCGCCCTCTAGATTAAATTGAGGGATGAGTTGAGAAGAGAGTGATCTGGGGCTATGGGTTTTTGGCCTTTAATCCAACTTCCAGTTATTTGGGAAGTCCAGACTCCTCTGAGGGCCACAAAGCCCAAGGAATTGGGCTCAGTGCACGAGTGAGCCAAGAGTGGTGTCTTAAAAACCAGGGGGAGAACCTAGGTGGCCAATGGGAAGTTTTTCAGGGGTTCTATGGTCTGGGAAGTACTCAGAAGTATCCAATAATTTCTGAAAAGTGGGTTCAGGGGAGGGCCGTCTGGATGGCAACCAGACCTCTTCTTGTCATCATGGGGCATGGGCAAGTACCAGCCTGAAGTTGGTCACATGTGCCAGGTCCTGGGCTGATCCTGATGTTGTCTCATGAACCAGTGCAAGTGCATTCACTGCTTAATTCATAAGGAGGAGGGGCCAGGTGACTTTGGGATTTTGGTCAGGAGTACCAGGGCCTGGGAAATACCTGGGAGTTTCATGAGATATCTGAATATTAGGGTCGGCTTAAAGACACTCCAGGGGACAGTCTCACCTCTTGATGTCATCAGGAATAGGTTCCAGTGCCATTCTGGGATTTAACAAATTCTGGCCTTGATTTCAAAGCACTCAGTCGGTTTTGTTGTAGTCCAAATCAATTCCACTGTGAGATTACCCTATTCGTAAATGATACAGATTCCTGAGACAGATGGACCCACATGTGTTTTGTAGAAGATGCCAGGCTGCTCTCTGGATTGAATAGGCGGCCACCTTTGAGAAGATGGTGATCTGGGGTGTAAATTTTAAGCCTTTAATCAAACTTCCAGTTATTTGAGATGTCAAGACCCCTCTTGAAGGTCCACTAAGCCTGAGTAATAAGGTTCAATGTGCAAATGAACTAGGAGCAGATGTTTTTGAAGGATTCCATTGCCTGGGAATTACCCGGAAGTATCCTGTTATAACTGAAAAGTGGCATCAGTGGAGGGCTGTATGGGTTCAGCCAGACCTTTTATATCATCAGAGTTCTTGACCAAGTACCAACCTGAAGTTGCTCACCTCTGCCAGTTTCTCGGGCATATCGTATGTCATGGCAGGTTGAGTCACCTAAGAATCTGGGCTGTCTATGTCATCAGGGGGAGGGGCCAGGTGACCAATGGGATGTTGGTCAGGGGTGCCAGGATCTGGGAAATACCCAGGAGTTTCATGCAATATCTGAATGGTGTGGTGGGGATGAAGACAATCCGAGTGGCAGAATGACCTTTTTATGTCATCAGAAGGCATGGAAAAGTACCAGCCTGAAGTTGATCACCTGTGCATGGTCCATCAGCATACCCGGATGTTGTCTCATGAGCCAGTGCATGTGGAGTCCCTTAAGAATCAGGACTGGCTTTGGACATCAGGCGGAGTGGCCATGTGACCAATGGAAAGTTGGTCAGGGGATCCAGGGCCTGGGAAATTCCCAGGAATTTCATGTGATATATGAATGATGTGTTCTGAGTGAGGACATTTTTTTGGTTGGCCTGATCTCTTCATGTCATCAGGGGAATATTCAAGTGATTTAGTAAAGCTTTGTCCTCAATTTCAAAGCTCACAGTCTATTTTGTTGGGGTCCAAAGCCATTCCATGCTGAAATGCTAAGTTGGAGAGGATATGGTGTCTCTAGCCAAATGGACCCACATGTGTTTCTAAGAAGACAGCAGGCTCCCCTCTGGATTTAATCAGGGGCCAACTGTGAGAGCATGATGAACTGGGGCTGAGGGTTTTAGGCATTAATCCAACTTCCAGGTATTTGGGAAGTTCAAACTCCATATGAGGGGCCACAAAGCTCAAGCAATGGGGGCCAGTGTACCAGTGAACTAGGAGTGGTGTCTTACAAACCAAGGGGAGGACCTAGGTGGCCAAAGGAAAGTTTTTTAGGTGTTCCATGGCCTAGGAAATATATAGAAGTATCCTGTAATTTCTCAAAAGTAGGGTCAGGTTGGGCATTCTGGGGGAAAGCCAGATCTTTTCATGTCATGAGGGCCCGAAGCCAAATAGCAGTCTGAAGTTGGTCACCTGTTCCAGGTCCTTGGGCTAACCAAGATGTTTACAGGTGCAGGTGCATTCACTTATAAAGCAAGACCTTCTTAGGTCATCAGGGGGACGGGCCAAGTGACCAATGGGATGTTGGTCAGAGGTGACAGGTCTTGGAAAATACCCAAGAGTTTCATGTGATATCTGAATAGTGGGGTCTGAGTGAAGACACTTGGGTGGTGGCCTGACCTTTTCATGTCATCAGGGGGGGGGTTAAAGTGCCAGACTCTGATTTAACAAAGCTGTGGTCTTGATTTCAAAGCCCACAGTACATTTTGTGGAAGTCCAAGGCCATTGTTCATTGAGATACGTACATGTTGGAGACAATATGTTGTCATGAGCATATGGATCCACATGTGTTTCTTAGAAGTGGCCAGGTTGTCCTCTGGATTGAATTGCAAGCCGCCTTTGAGAAGATGGTGATGTGAGGCTGTGGGATTTTGTCCTTTAACCCATCTTCCCACAATTTGGGAAGTCACGAATCCACATGAGCAGCCACAAAGCCTGAGCAATGGGGCTCAGTGCACCAGTGGACAAGGAGGGTTATCTTACAAACCAGGAGGAGGACTTAGGTTGTCAATGGGAAGTGTTTCAGAGGTTCCATGGCCTGGGAAATACATGGAAGTATCCTGTATTTACTGAAAGTATCCTGTATTTACTGAAAGGTACAGCCGTGTGTGAGGGCAGTCAGACCTCTTAATATCATCAGGGATGTGGCTAAGTACAAGCTTGTAGTTAGTCACCTGTGAGAAGTCCATGGCCATACCCAGATGTTGTCTCCTGAGCCAAGGAAGATGGAGTCACTTAAGAATCAGGACTGGCTTACATCATCAAGGAGAGGGGACAAGTGACCAATACTATGTTGGTAAGGGGTGCAAGGGCCTGGGAAATACCCGAAAGTTTCATGTGATATATGAATGTTGGGATCTGGGTGAAGATACTTGGGTGGCAGCCTGATATATTCCTGTTATCAGGAGGAGATTAAGTGCCATCCCTGATTTCACAAAACTTTGGCCTCAGTTTGAAAGCATGCATTCCATTTTCTTGGGGTCCACAGCCATTCCATGGTGAGATGCCCCCATGTCGTAGATGATACCGATTCCCGAGGCAGAAGGACACACATTTTTTTTTCTTAGAAAATGCCAGGCTGCCCTCTAGATTGAATTGGGGGTATCCTTTGATAAGAATGTGATCTGGGGCTGTGGGATTTATTCCTTTAAACCAAGTTCCAGCTATTTGGGAAATCAAGACTCCACATGAGGGGCCACAAAGCCAGAGCAATGGGGCTCAGTGAACCAGTGAAGATTGAGCAGTGTCTCACAAACCAGGGAAGGACCTAGGTGATCAATGAAAAGTTTTTCAGGGATTCCATGGCTTGGAATATACCCAGAAGTGTCCTGTAATTTCTCAAAAGTTGGGTTAGGAGAGTGCCATATGGCAGGCAGCCAGACCTATTCATATCATCATGGGGCATGGTTAAGGACCAGCCTCAAGTTGGTCACCTGTGCCAGGTCCTTGGGCATATGCGGATTTTGTCTCCTGAGCTAGGGAAGGTGGAGTCACCTAAGAATAAGGACTGGGTCATGTCATCAGGGGGTGGGGACAAGTGGCCAATACGATGTTAGTCAGGGGTGCCAGGGCCTGAGAAATAGCCAAAAGTTTCACAGGATATCTGAATGATAGGGTTGGGGGGAAGACACTCCACGGGAAAGCCTGACCTCTTCCTAACCATCAGGGAGAGGTTCAAAGTGATTTAACAAAATTCTGGCCTGAATTTCAATGCATACAGTCCATTTTGTTGGGGTCCAAGGACATTTCATGGTGAGATGACCCCATATCAGAGACAATACAAAGTCTCAAAGCAGATGGATGCACATGCGTTTCTTAGAAGACACCAGGCTGTCCTCTGGATTAAATCAGGGGCAGGCTTTGAGGAGATGGTGCTCTGGAGCTGTGGAATTTAGTCCTGTAAACCAGCTTTCCACTATTTGGGAAATCAAGACTCCTCATGAGGGGCCACAGAGCCCGAGCAATGGAGGACAGTGCATCAATGAACCAGGAGCGGTGTTTTACAAACCAGGTTATGACCTAGGAAATCAATGAGAATTTTTCAGGGGTTCCATGGTCTGGAAATACACGGAAGTGTCCTGTAATTTCTGAAAGTGGGGTTAAGGAAGGGCCATAAGGGGGCCACCAGAACTCTTCATATCATCAGGGAGCATGGCTATGTGCCAGCCTGAAGTTGGACACATGGGCCAAGTTTTTGGGCATTCCCTGGATGTTGACTCCTGAGCCAGGGCAGGTGGAGTCACTGCAGAATTAGGATTAGCCTAGGTCAACAGGGGGATGGGCCAAGTGGCCATTGCAATGTTCTTAAGGTGTGCCAGGGCCTGGGAAATACCTAGGGATTTCATGAGATATCTCACTGATGGAGTGAGAGTGAAGACACTCTGGGGGGCCGCCTGACCTCTTCCTATCATCAGGAGGATGTTCAATTGCCAGCCTGGAATTTAGCAAAACTCTGGCCTAGATTGCAAAGCATGCAGTCCATTTTGCTGGACTCCAAGGCTCTTCCGTGGTGAGATGTCCACATGTCGAAGATAATATGAATTCCTGAGGCAGAAGGACCCACATTTTTTTCTTTGACGATGCCAGGCTGTCCTCTGGATTTAATCAGGGGCAGCCTCTGAGAAGATGCTGATCTGGGGCTGTAGGATTTAGTCTGTTAAACCAACTTACCGATATTTGGGGAATCAAGACTCCATTTGAGGGGCCACAAAGTTCAGGCAGGGGGTCTCAGTGCACCAGTGAACCTGGATCAGTGTCTTACAAAGCAGAGAAAGATCTAGATGGTCAATGAGAAGTTTTTCAGTGTTTCCATGGCCTAGGAAATAACCGGAAGTGTCCTATAATTTCTGAAAGTGGGATTAAGGGAGGGCTGTATGGGGGCCACCAGACCTCCTCATATCATCAGGGAGCGCTAAAAGGACCAGCCTGAAGTTGGTCACCTGTGTGAGGTCCTTGGACATACCCAGATGTTTTCTGCTGACCTAGGGCAGGTGAAGTCACTTAAGAATCAGGACTGGCTTAGGTCATCAGGGGGATGGGCCAAATGACTAATGCGATGTTGGTCAGGGGCGCCAGGGCCTGGGAAATACCTAAAAGTTTCATGAGATATCTGACTGATGGGGTCCTGGAGAAGAGACTCTGGAGGGAGGCCTGACCTCTTGCTATCATCAGGGGGAGGTTCAAGTGTCAGCCTGAGATTCAGCATTGTTCTGGCCCAGATTTAAAAGCATGCAGTCCATTTTGTTTGGGTTCAAGGCCATTCCATGGTGGGATGCACCCATGTCGGAGACCATATTGTGTCACGAGGCAGATGTACCTTCATGTGTTACCTAGAACATGCCAGGCTGCCCTCTGGATTTAATGGGGGATAACCTTTGGGAAGATGGTGATCTGGGCTGTTGGTTTTAGTCTTTAACCCACATGAGGGGCCACAAAGCCTGAGCAATGGTTATCTTTGCACCAGTGAATCTTATTGGTGTCTTACAAAACAGGGAAGGACCTCGATGGTCAATGAGAAGTTTTTCAGTGTTTCCATGGCCTGAGAAATACTTGGGAGCATCCTGCAATTTCTGAAAGTGGGATTAAGGGAGGGCCGTATGGGGGCCACCAGCACTGTGCCAGGTCCTTAGGCATACCCAGATGTTGTCTGCTGACCCACGGCAGGTGCAGTCACTTAAGAATCAGGACTTGAGTAGGTCATCATGGGGAGGGGCTGCTCTTTGGGAAGTCAAGACTCCACATGAGAGGACACCAAGCTCAAGCAATGGGGCTCAGTGCTCCAGTACACAAGTAGCATTGTCTTTCAAACCAGGGGGAGGACCTCCGTGGTCAATGGAAAAGATTTTCACAGGTGGCCAAGTAGCATCCTTAAGTTGGTCACCTGTGCCAAGTCCTTGGGCATACCCAGGAGTTTCATGAGATATCTGAATAACAGGATCAGGAAGAAGAGACTCCAGAGGGCCTCCTGACCTCTTCCTCTCATTAGGGGGAGTTTCAAGTACCAGTCTGGTATTTAAAAAAAGCTCTAGAATGGGTTTCAAAGCATGCAGTCCATTTTATTAGGATTCAAGGCATGAATCTGGATTTAATCGGGGGTAGCTTTGTAGATGATGGTGATCTGGAGCTGTGGGATTTAGTCCTTTAACCTAACTTCCTGCTCTTTGGGATGTCAAGACTCCACATGAGGGGCCACCAAGCCCTAGCAATGGGGCTTAGTGCTCCAGTGCACCAGTAGAATTGTCTGGGAAATACCCAGAAGCCTCCTGTAATTTTTGAAAGTGGGTTTAGGGGAGGCTCCTATGGGATTTGCCAGACCTCTTCATATTATCAGGGCATGTGGCCAAGTAGCAGCCTGAAGTTGGTCATCTGTGCCAAGTTCTTGGGCATACCAGGATGTTGTCTCCTGAGTCAGGGCAGGTGAAGTCACTTAAGAATCAGGACTGGGTCAGTCATAAGGGGGAGGGGCCAAGTGACCAATGCGATGCTGGTCAGTTTTTCCCAGTCCAGGGAAATACAGGGGAGTTTCATTTGATATCTGAATGGTAGGGTCTATGTGAAGACACTCTGGGAGGCAGCCTGAACTTTTCTTATCATCAGGGAGAGTTTCAAGTGCCAGCCTTGGATTTAACATAGCTCTGGCCTGAATTTCAAAGTGTGAAGTCCTTTGGGACCAAGGCCATTCCATGGTGGGATGCCCTCATTTTGGCATCTTTATGGAGTCCCTGGGCAGATGGACCCTCATGTGTTTCCCAGAAGATGGCAGGCTGCCTTCTGCATTTAATCAGCCATAGCCTTTGGGAAGATGGTAACCTGTGGCTGTGGGTTTTAGTCATTAAACCAACTTCCTGCTATTGGGGAAATCAAGACTCCATGTGAGGGGCCACAAACCTGTGCAATTGGGCTCAGTTAAACAGTGAAACAGGAGTGGTGTCTTAATACCAGGGGAGGACCTCTGTGGTAAATGGGAAGTTTTTCAAGGGTTCCATAGCCTGGGAAATACCCGGAAGTATCCTGTAATTTCTGAAAGTGAGATTAGGAGAGGACCTTATGGGGTGAAGCCAGCCCTCTTCATATCATCAGGGGGCATGGCCAAGTATCGGCCTGAAGTTGGTCAGCTGTGCCAGGTCTTTGGGCATACCCGGATGTTGTCTCCTGAGTAAGGGCACATGGAGTCAGGACTGGTTTACTTCTTCAGGGGGAGGGTCCAAGTGACCAAGGAAATGTTGGTCAGTTTTGCTCGGGCCAGGAAAATACCCAGGAGTTTCATTCCATATCTGAATGCTGGGGTCTGGGTGAAGAGACTCCAGAGTTTCGCCTGATCTCTTCCTATCATCAGGGGGAGGTTCAAGTTCCAGCTTTGGAATTAACAAAACTCTGGCCTGGGTTTCAAAGCAGGCAATCCGTTTTATTGGGATCCAAGACCATTCCATGGTGAGAAGCCCTGTATCAGAGATGATACTGTTTCCTGTGGCAGATGTACCCACATTTTTTTCTTAGAAGATGCCAAGCTGCCCTCTGTATTTAATTGGGGGCAGCCTTTTAGAAGATGGTGATCTGGGGCTGTGGGATTTAGTCCTTTAACTCAAGTTCCTGCTCTTTGGGAAGTCAAGACTCCACATGAGGGGCCACAAAGCCCGAGCAATGGGGCTCAGTGCTCCAGTGCACCAGTAGTGTTGTCTTACAAACTCGGGGAGGACCTCTGTGGTCAATGGGAAGTTTTTCATGGGTTCCATGGCCTGGGAAATACCCAGAAGTATTCTGTAATTTCTGAAAGTGGGGTTAGGGAAGTGCCTTATGGGGGGCAACCAGACCTATTCATAACATCAGGGGGCGTGGCCAAGTAGCATCCTGAAGTTAGTTACCTGTTCCATGTTCTTAGGCATACCCAGTCAGTGTTGTCTCCTGAGTCTGGGCACGTGGAGTCCCTTAAGAATCAGGACTGGCTTATGTCATTAGGGGGAGGTTCCAAGCTACCAGTGCAATATTGATAAGGGAGCCAGGTCCTGGGATATACCCTGAGTTATATTCCATATCTGAATTGTCGGGTCTGAGTGAAGACACTTTTGGGGAAGCCTGAAACTTTCCTATCATCTCAAATTTAACACAGCTCTGGTCTGGATTTCAAATTTTGCAGTGTACTTTGTTGGGTCCAAAGTCATTCCATGGCAGGATGCTCCCATGTTGAAGAAAATATGGAGTCCCTTGGCAGAGGGTCCCTCATGTGTTTCCCAGAAGACACCAGGCTGCCCTCTGGAGTTAATGGGGATAGCCTTTGGGAAGATGGTGATCTGGGGCTGTGGGTTTAGTCGTGAAACCAAATTCCTGCTTTTGGGGAAATCAAGACTTCTTATGAGGGGCCACAAAGCCTGAGCAATGGGCCTCAGTTAAACAGTGAAACAGGAGCCGTGTCTTATAAACCAGGGGGAGCAGCTACATGGTTAATGGGAAGTTTTTCACCAGTTTCCTAGGCCTGGGAAATACTCTGAAAAGCATCCTGTAATTTTTGAAAGTGGGGTTAGGGGAAGGCCATATGGGGGCAATCCAGACCTCTTGATATCATCAGGGGGCGTGGCCAAGTGGCAGCCTGAAGTTGCTCAGCTCTGCCAAATCCTTGGGCATACAGGGATGTTGTCTCCTGAGTCAGGGCAGGTGGAGTTAGGACTGGCTTATATCATCATGGGGAGGGGCCAAGTGACCAATACAATGTTGTTCTATGGTGCCTGGGCCAGGGAAATATCTGGGAGTTTCATTTGATATCTGAATGAGGGAGTTGGGGTGAAGACACTCCTTGGGGAAGCCTGGCCTCTTCATGTCATCAGGGGGAGGTTCAATAGCCAGCCTGGGATTTATCAGAGCTCTGGCCTTGATTTCAAAGCACCCAGTCAGTTTGTTGGGGGTCCAAGGCCATTCCACGGTGAGATACTCCCATGTCTAAGATGATAGTGGGTCCCAAGGCAGATGGACCCACATTTGTTCCTTAGAAGACTTCAGGTTCCACTCTGGATTGAATCAGTAGCGGCCTTTGAGATGTTGATCTGGGGATGTGAGTTTAGTCCTTTAACCCAACTTCCAGCATTTTTAGGAGCCCAGACTCCACATGAGGGGCCACAAAGCCCGAGCAATGGGGCTCAGTGGGCCAGTGAACCAGGAGTGGTGTCTTACAAACCTGAAGGAGCACCTATGTGACCAATGGGATGTAGGTCAGGTGTTGCTAGGGCCTGAGAAATACCCAGAAGTTTCCTGTGGTTTTTTAAAGGTGGGGTTGGGTTAAAGGCTGTCCATGGGCTATCCCAACCTCTTCATGACATCAGAGGGAGGTTCTAGTGCCAATCTGGTATTTAACATAGCTATGGCTTTGAATTCACAGGCAGAAGACCTTTTTATTGGGGTACAAGGCCATTCCATGGTGAGATGCTTCCATGTTAGAGATGATAAGGAATCCTGAGTCAGATGGACCTACATGTCTTTCTTAGCAGATGCCAGGCTGCAGTCAGGATGGGATCAAAGGTAGCCTTTGAGAAGATGGTGATCTGGAGCTGTGGTTTTAGACCTTTAACCAAAATTCCAGATATTTGGAATGTCCAGACTCCACATGAGGGTACACAAAGCCCATAATGAGGCTCAGTGTGCCGGTGAACCAGGAGCAGTTTGTCAAAAACCAGGGGCAGGGCCTAGGTGGCTAATGGGATGTTCTTCAGCAGTTCCCTGGACTGAGAAATATCTGGAAGCATCCTGTATTTTCTGAAAAGTGAGGTTAGGGAAGGTCTTTCTGGATTGCATCCAAACCTCTTCATGTCATCTGAGAGTGGGGCTAATTACAAGCCTGAAATTGGTCACCTGAGGCAGGTCCTCAGGCATATCCAGATGTTGTCTCAATAGCCAGGGCAGGTGGGGTTGCTTAAGAAGCAGGGCCTGCTTATATCATCAGGGAGAGGTACCAGGTGAGCAATGGGATGTTGGTTAGGGGTACCAGAGAGTGGCAAATAACCTGAAATTTCCTGTGATTTCTGAACTGTGAGGTCAGGGTGAAGGCTATCCAGGAGGCGGCCTGACATCTTGATGTCATCCAGGGGAGGTTTTTGTGCCAGCCTGGCATTTAACACAGCTCTGGCCTTGATTTCACAGACTGTCCTCTGTGTTGGTTTTTTGTGGGGGTCCAAGGCAATTCCACAGTGAGATGCCCCCATGTTAGAGATGATACGGAGTCCCAAATCGGATGGGTACAAATAAATTTCTTAGAAGACCGTAGGCTACCCTTGGGATGAAATTGGAGTCAGCCTTTGAGAAGATGGTGATCTGGGGCTGTGGGTTTTAGGCCTTTACCCTAATTTCCAGCTATTTGGGAAATTCAGACTCCACTTGAGGGGCCACAAAGCCTGGATGGACAACATAGCTCAATGCGATGGTGAACCAGGATCAGTGTCTCAAAAACCAAGAGAAGGTCCTAGGTGGCAAAGTGGAGGTTGTTCAGGAATCCCATGGCTTTGGAAATACCTATAAGTATCCTGTAATTTCTGAAAAGTGAAGTCAGGGAAGGGCCGTATGGGGTTCTGGCAGACCTCTTCATCTCATCAGGGGGTGGGGCCAAGTACCAGCCTGAAGTTGGTAACCTGTACCAGGTCCATGGGCATATCAGGATGTTGTCTTATGAGCCAGGGAAGATAGGGTAGCTTCAGAAGGAGGACATGCTTACATCATCATGGGGAGGGGCCAGTTGAACAAAGGTGTGTTTGTCATGGGTGCCAGGACCTGAGAAATACCCAGAAGTTTCCTGTGATTTCTGAACGTTGTGTTCCTGTGAAGGCCATCTAGGGGGCGGACCAAATTCTTCATGTTGTCAGAGACAGGGTCAAGTGGCAGCCTGGGTTTTACTACAGTTCTGGACATGAATTCACACACCTCAGTTCATTTGGTTGGGGTCCAAAGTCATTCCATACTGAGGTGTTCCCATTATAGAGATAATACAAAATCCCGAGGTAGATGGATGCACATGTCTTTCTTAGAAGAAAATATGCTGCCCTTTGGATGGGATCAGAGGCAGCCTTTGAGAAGATAGTGTTCTGGGTCTGTGGGTTTTATCCCTTTAACCCAATTTTCAGCTATTTGGGAAGTCCAGACTCCACATGAGGGGCCAAAAAGCCCGAGGAATGGGGCTCAGTGTGCCAGTGAACCAGGAGAGATACCTTACAAAACAGGGGGAGGACTAAGGTGGCCATTGGGATGTTTTTCAGGGGTTCTATGGTCTGGGAAATACTTGGAAGTATCCTATAATTTCTGAAAAGTAGGTTCAGGGATAGACCATCTGGGGGGCAGCCAGACCTCCTCATGTCATTAGAGGGCATTGCAAAGTACCAGCCTGAGGTTGGTCACCTGCGCAGGTCCTTGGGCAGACCCTGGTGTTGAATTGTTAACCAGGGCAGGTGGTGACAAATAAGAATCAGGACTTGCTGACATCATCAGGGGAGGGGCCAGGTGACTAATGGAATGTTGGTCATGGGTGCCAGGCTTAGGAATTACCCAGGAGTTTCATGTGATATATGAAAAATAGGGTAGGTGTAAAGACACTCCGGGGGGTGGCCTGACATCTTCATGTCATGAGGGAGAGATTAAAGTGCCAGCCTGGGATTTAACCAAGCACTGGCCTTAATTTCAAAGCATACAGTCTGTTTTGTTGGGGCCCAAGGCCATTCCATGGCGACATGACCCCATTTTGGAAAAGATATGGAGTCCCGAGGTAGTTAGACCCACACGTGTTTCTTAGAAGATGCCAGTGCACACTCTGGATTAATTTAGGGGATGCCTTTCAGAAGATAGTGATTTGGGGCTATGGCCTTTAGGCCTTTAACCCAATTTCCAGTTATTAGGAAAGTCCAGACTCCAACATGAGGGGCCACAAAGTCTGAGAAATGGGGCTCAGTGTGCAAGCGAACCAGGAGCAGTGTCTTACAAACAAATGGGAGGACCTAGGTGGCCAATGGGATGTTTTTCAGGGGTTCTATCGCCTGGGAAATACTCAGAAGTATCAAGTAATTTATGAAAAGTGGGTTCAGGGGAGGGTCCTCTAGAGGGCAACCAGACCTTTTCTTGTCATCATGGGGCATGGGCAAGTACCAGCCTAAAGTTGGTCACCTGTGCCAGGTCCTGGGCCGATCCTGATCTTGTCTCATGAACTAGTGCAGGTGCATTCACATAAGAGGGACCTGCTTAATTCATAAGGGGAAGGGGCCAGGTGACCAATAGGATTTTGGTCAAGGGTGCCAGGGCCTGAGAAATTCCCAGGAGTTTTATGAGATATCTGAATATTGGGGTCTGCCTGAAGACACTCCAGGGGGCATCTCACCTCTTGATGTCATCAGGAAGAGGTTCCAGTGCCATTCTGGGATGTAACAAATTCTGGCCTTGATTTCAAAGCACGCTGTCCATTTTGTTGTGGTCCAAGGAAATTCCACCATGAGATAACCCCATTTGGAAACCATACGAGGTCAAAGGCAGATGGACCCGCATGTGTTTTGTAGAAGACGCCAGGCTGCTCTCTGGATTGAATAGGGGGCTGCCTTTTAGAAGATGGTGATCTGGGGCCTTGGGTTTTAGTTCATTAATCCAACTTCCAGTTATTAGGAAAAGTCCAGACTCCATATAAAGGGACACCAATCCCAAGAAATGGGGCAAGAGAGCCCCGGGAGTGGTTTCTTCCAAACCAGGGTGAGGACCTACATGGCCAATGGGAAATTTTTCATGGGTTCCATGGCATGGAAAATACCCTGAAGTATCCTGTAATTTCTGAAAAGTGAGGTCAGGAGAGTGCTATCTGGGAAACAAGGAAACTTGTTAATGTCATCATGGGGCATGGCCAAGACCAGCCTGAAGTTTGTCACCTGTGCCAGGTCCTTGGGATAACCTTAGTGTTGACTCCTGATCTTGAGAAGGTGGAGACACTTAAGAATCAGAACTAGCTGATGTTATCAGGGAAAGAAGCCGGGTGACCAATGGAATGTTGGTCAGGAGGGCCTGGCCTGGGATATACCCATCTTGGTGAAGATACTGACTCCTGAGGCAGATGGACTCATATCTTTTTCTTAGAACATGCCAGGCTGCCCTCTTGATTTAATCAGGGACAGCCTTTTAGAAGATGGTGATCTGGGGCTGTGAGAAATAGTCATTTATCCCAAATTCCCACTATTTGGGAAGTTAGGACTCCACATGAGGGGCCACAAAGCTCGAGCAATGGGCTTCATTGTTTCATTGCACCAGTAGCCTTGTCTTAGAAACCAGCGGTTAATTCTCCATTGTCAATGGAAGATTTTCACGGGTCCATGGCCTATTAAATATCCGGAAGTATCTTGTAATTTTTGAGAGTGGGGTTAGGGGAAGGCCGTATGGGAGGCAGCCAGACCTCTTCATATTATTAGTTGGCTTGGCCAAATAGCAGCCTGAAATTGGTCACCTGGACACATCCTTGGTCATACCCGAATGTTTTCTGCTGACTCAGTGCAGGTGGAGTCACTTAAGAATCAGGACTGGCTTACCTCTTCAGAAGGAGGGGCCAGATGAACAATGCAATGTTGGTCAGGGATGCCAGGGCCTATGAAATACACAGGAGATTCTTGAGATATCTGAATAATAGGGTCCAGGAGAAGAGACTTCACAGGGCTGCCTGACCTCTTCCTATCATCAGGGGTAGGTTCAAGTGGCAGCCTGGGATTTAAAAAAGCTCTGGCCTGGATTTCAAATCATGCAGTCTGTTTTAATTAGATCCAAGGCCACTCAATAGTGAGACGTCCTCATGTCAGAGATAATACTGATTCCTGAGGCAGATGGACCCACATTTTTTTTTCTTATAAGATGCCATGCTGCCCTCTGGATATAATTTGGGGCAGCCTTTTAGAAGATGGTGATCTGGGGCTATGGGAGTGTGTCCTTTAACCCTACATCCTGCTTTTTGAGAAGTCAAGACTCTACATGAAGGGCCACAAAGTCCGAGATATGGGCCTCACTGCTCCATTACAACATTAGCATTGTCTTAGAAACCAGGAGGAGGACCTCTGTGGTCAATGGGAATATTTTCAGGGGTTCCATGGTCTGGAACTACCCTGAAGTATCCTGTAATATCTGGAACTGGGTTTAAGGGAAGACCTTATGGGGGCAGCCAGACCTCTTCATATCATGGGTGCGTGGGCAAATAGCAGCCTGAAGTTTGTACCCTGTGCCAGGTCCTTGGGCATACCCAGATGTCTGCTGACCCAGGGCAGGTGGAGTGACTTAAGAATCAGGACTGGCTTACGTCATCACGGGGAGGGTCCAAATGACTAATGGAATGTTGGTTAGGGGAGCCAAGGCCTACGAAATACCCAGCAGTTTCATTCTATATTTGAGTGAAGTGGGTTTTTAAAGAAGGTTAGTCACACCTTAAACCTTTATTTTCATAGGGCTCAGATACCTTCCAAAGTTAATTGCATACAGCTGATATGACCGTTTAAGATTAGGGTCAGGGCCAGGGCTAGAGTTATGACTAGGGCTAGCTTTAGGGTTAGAGATAGGACTAGGGTTAAGTTTAGGTTTAGGGTTAGGGCTAGGGTTAGGTTTAGGTTTAGGGCTAGGCCTGGGGTTGGGCTAGGGTTAGGGTTAGAGCTAGGGTTAGGGTTAGGACTAGGGTTAGGGTTAGGGTTAGGCTTAGGGTAAAGGTTAGGCTTAGGGTTAGGATGAAGGTTAGGGCAAGGGCTAGTGTTAGGGCAAGGGTTGGTTAGGGTTAGGCTTAGGCTAAAGGTTAGGCTTAGGGTTAGGATGAAGGTTAGGGTTAGGGTTAGGGTTAAGGTTAGGGTTAGGGTTAGGGTTAGGGTTAGGGATAGGATTAGGGTTAGGGTTAGGGCTAGGGCTAGGGCTAGCCTTAGGCCTAGGGTTAGGGCTTGGCCTAGGGTTAATACCAGGTTTACGGATAGGTTTAGTGTTAGGGTTAGGGCTAGGGCTAGGTTTAGGTATAGGGTTAGGACTAGGGACAGCTTTAGGTTTAGGCCTAGGGTTGAGAGTAAGGTTAGGGTTTGGGCTAGGGATAGGAGTAGGTTTAGGGTTAGGGCTAGGGTTAGGAAATGGCGGTATTGGGATTAGAGGTAGGGTTAGTGTGAGGGCTAGAGTTAGACTTAGGGCTTTTGCTAGGGTTAGGACTAGGGTTAGTGTTAGGGTTATAGATAGGGCTAGGACTGGTTTAGGGCTAGGGATAGTGTTAGGGTTAGGGTTAGGGCTAGGTTTAGAATTAGGTTTAAGATTAGGGTTAGTGTTAGGGCTAGAGTTAGATCTAGGTATAAAATTAGGGCTAGCGCTAGGTTTATGGCTAGGTTTAGGGTAAGGGTTAGGGTTAGGGCTAGGGCTAGGGCTACGTTTAGGGCTAGGGTTATGGCTAGGACTAAAGGCTAGGTTTAGGACTAGAGTTAGGGCTAGTGCTAGGGTTAGGATTAAGGTTAGGAGTAGGGTTAGGGCTAGGGCTAGGGTCAAGCCTATGTTTAGGTTTAGGGCTAGGGCTAAGGCTAGGGCAAGGTTTAGGGCAAGGGTTATGGCTAGGTCTAGTGTTAGGACTATGGTTAGGATTAGGCTTAGGGTTAGGGTTAGGATTAGGGATAGGGTTAGGTTTAGGGCTAGGATCTGGGTTAGTGTTAGGTTTAGGGCTAGGATTAGGGCTGGGTTTAGGGCCAGGGTTAGGGCTAGATCTAGAGTTATTGCTAGGTTAGAGGTAGGGTTACGGTTAGGGCTAAATCTAGGACTAGGTTTAGGGTTAGGACTAGGGGATATTTTTAGGATTAGGGCTAATGCTAGTGTTAGCAGTAAGGTTAGCATTCTGGCTAGTGTTAGGAGTAGGTTTAGGGTTAAGGTTAGTGCTAGATCTAGGTTTAGGCTTAAGGTTAGGTTTAGAGTTAGAGGTAGGACTGGGGTAGGGCTAGGTTTAGGGTTAGGACTAGGATTAGGATTAGAATTGGGGTTAGGGTTAGTGCTAATGTTAGGGTTAGGTATAAGGTTAGGGATAGGGATTGGGTAGGGCTATGTTTAGGGCTCACGTTAAGTCTAGGGGTAGGGTTAGGTTTAGGACTAGGCCTAGGGTTAGGGCTAGGATTAGGGTTAGGACTAGGTTTAGGTTTAGTGTTAGGGTTAGGTATAGGATTAGGGTTAGGGCTAGGTTCTGGGTTAGGGTTAGGGTTAGGACTAGGGCTAGGGCTCGCCTTAGGGCTACTGTTAGGGCTAGGGATAGTGTTAATACCAGGGTTAGGGTTAGGTTTAGTGTTAGTGTTAGGGCTAGGGCTAGGTTTAGGTCTTGGGTTAGGACTATGGACATGTTTAGGTTAGGGCTAGGGTTGAGAATAAGGTTAGGGTTTGGGCTGGGTTAGGAGTAGGTTTAGGGTTAGGGTTAGTGTCGAAACCAAACATTGTTGTTATTAAAAGGATGTAAACAGGAGGCCAGAAGGCTTGTCAGCCTTAACTGCTCTGAGCTAATCACTCACTGTTTAGTTGAAACATTGTTAGCTGAAGCAACCTCTACCTGTTTGTTTCATGTTAATTTCTGTTTTGTTATTTCCTGCCTAAAGGCTAGGGGTGTGTCCCAAAGACTTAATAAAAGTGGCAGTCCTTTCCACTAGAGGAAGGCTCCCACCTGGCCCCCTAATATCACCAAATTAATGTTTTCTAGTCTCTCATTTCATTTGCGTGTGGCCCCCTTCAGCACCCGAACCCTGAACTGGGAACCCAGAACAACGTGGGACTTCGAAAGGGGCTCCCACAGGCTAGGGCTAGGGCTAGGGTTAGGGTTAGGGCTAGGGTTAGGGTTAGGACTAGGCTTAGGAAATGGCGGAATTGGGATTAGAGGTAGGATTAGTGTGAGGGCTAGGGCTAGGGTTAGGGATGGGGCTAGGGTTAGACTTAGGGCTATCGCTAGGGTTAGGGATAGAACTAGGGTTAGGACTAGGGTTAGGGTTAGGGCTAGGGGTAGGGCTACGACTGGTTTAGCGCTAGGGTTAGTGTTAGGGTTAGGGTTAGGGCTAGGCTTAGCATTAGGTTTAAGATTAGGGTTAGGGTTATTGCTAGAGTTAGGGTTAGGGATAGGATTAGGGCTAGTGCTAGGTTAATGGCTAGGTTTAGAGTTAGGGTTAAAGCTCTTATTAGGGCTAGGGATAAGGGCTAAGTTTCAGACTAGGGTTAAGGTTGGGGTTAGGATTAGGTGTAGAGTTAGGGTTACGCCTATGTTTAGGTTTAGGGTAAGGGCTAAGGCTAGGGCAAGGTTTAGGGCAAGGGTTATGGCTAGGGCTAGGGTTATGGCTAGGACTAGTGTTATGACTATGGTTAGGGTTAGGGTTAAGGTTAGGGTTAGGGTTAAGGATAGGGTTGGGTTTAGGTCTAGGATCTGGGTTAGTGTTAGGTTAGGGCTAGGGCTAGGGCTGGGTTTAGTGCTAGGGTTAGGGCTAGGTCTATGGTTATTACTAGGGTTAGGCTTAGGGTTAGTGTTAGGGCAAAGGCTAGGACTAGGTTTAGGGTTAGCACTAGGGATAGTTTAGGGCTAGGGCTAGGGTTAGTGCTAATGCTAGTGTTAGGAGTAAGGTTAGTATTCTGGCTAGGGTTAGGAGTAGGGTTAGGGTTAGAGCTAGGGCTAGGTTTAGGCTTAAGTAAGGTTTAGAGTTAGAGGTAGGACAGGAATGGGGCTAGGTTTAGGGCTAGGACTAGGGTGAGGATTAGGATTGGGGTTAGGGTTGGTGCTAATATTAGTTTTAGGGAAAAGGTTAGGGATAGGGATAGGACTAGGCCTAGCTTTCATACTAGGGTTAGGGTTAGGACTAGGGTTAGGGCTAGGGTTATTACCACGTATAGGGTTAGGGTTAGAGATAGGATGAGGTCTAGGGTTAGGAGTAGGTTTAGGGTTAGATTTAGGGCTAGGACTAGTGTTAGGACTAGGGTTAGGGCTAGGGCTAGTGTTAGGAGTAAGGTTAGGTTTGGGGCTAGGGTTAGGAGTATGATTAGTGTTAGAGTTAGGGCTAGGGCTAGGTTTAGGGTTACGTTATGTTTAGAGTTAGGGGTAGGCCTGGGCTAGTGCTAGGGTTAGGACTAAGATTAGGGTTAAGGTTAGTGCTAATGTTGGGTTAGGGATAGGGTTAGGGCTAGGGATAGGGATAGGGCTATCTTTAGGGATAGGGATAGGGATAGGTTTAGAGTTAGGACTAGGGTTAGGTCTACAACTAGTGTTAGGATTAGAGTTAGGATTAGAGCTAAGGGTAGGGCTACATTTAGGGCTAAGGTTAAGGCTAGGGATAGGGTTAGATTTAGGGCTAGACCTATGGTTAGGGCTAGGTTTATGGCTAGATTTAGGATATGGGTTAGGGTTAGGTCTGTTATTAGTGCTAGGGATAAGGGCTAAGCTTAGGCCTAAGGTTAATGTTAGGTTTAGGGTTAGAGTTAGGTATAGGATTAGGGTTAGTGCTAGGCCTAGGGCTACGTTTAGGGCTAGGGTTAGGGCTAGGACTAAGTAGCTTTAGGACTAGGGTTAGGGCTAGTGCTATGGTTAGGATTAAGGTTAGGATTAGGGTGAGGTCTAGGGCTAGGGTTAAGCCTATGATAGGTTTTGGGCTAGGGCTAAGGCTAGGGCAAGGTTGAGGGCTATGGTTATGGCTAGGATGAGTGTTAGGACCATGGTTAAGGTTAAGGTTAGGGTTAGGGTTAGGGATAGGGTTAGGTTTACAGCTAGGATCTGCATTAGGGTTAGGGTTAGGGTTAGGTCTAGGACTGGGTTTAGTGCTAGGGTTAGGGCTAGGTCTAGGTTTATTACTAGGGTTAGGGTTAGGGTTAGCCCTATGGGTAGGACTAGGTTTAGGGTTAGGACTTCAGATATGTTTAGGGATAGGGCTAGAGTTAGGGCTAACACTAGTGTTAGGAGTAAGGTTAGCATTCTGGCTAGGGTTAGGGTTAGACATAGGGCTAGGGCTAGGTTTAGACTTAAAATTCGGTTTAGAGTTAAAATTAGGACTGGAATAGGGCTAGGTTTAGCGCTAGGACTAGGATTAGGATTAGAATTGGCCTTATAGTTAGTGTTAATATTAGGTTTAGGAATAGGGTTAGGGATAGGGATAGGGATAATTATAGGGCTAGGGTTAGTGTTAAGACTAGGGTCAGGGCTAGGGTTATTACAAGGATTATGGTTAGGGTTAGTGATAGGATTAGGGCTAGGGATAGGAGTAGGTTTATAGTTAGGTTTAGGACTAGGACTAGTGTAAGTACTAGGGTTAGCATTAGGGTTAGCGTTAGGGATAGGTTTATGGCTAGGTTTAGGTTTAGGGTTAGGGATAGGTTTAGGGCTAGGATCTGGGTTAGTGTTAGGTTTAGGGCTAGGGCTAGGGCTAAGGCTAGGTCTAGTTTTATTACTAGTGTTAGGGTTAGGGTTAGGGTTAATGCTATTGTTAGGAGTAAGGTTGGCATGCTGGCTAGGGTTAGGAGTAGGGTTAGGGTTAGTGTTAGGGCGAAGGCTAGGTTTAAGCTTAAGGTTAGGTTTAGAGTTAGAGGTAGGACTGGGATAGGGCTAGGTTTAGGGCTAGGACTAGGGTTAGGACTAGGATTGGGTTTAGTGTTAGTGTTAATGTTAGGTTTAGGGATAAGGTAAGGGATAGCGATAGGGCTAGGGATAGTTTTAGGGCTTGGGGTTAGGGTTAGGACTAGGGATAGGTCTAGGGTTAGCGCTAGGATTAGGTTTAGGACTAGGGTTAGGATTAGGTTTAGTTAGGGATAGGATAAGTGTTAGAGCTAGGGCTAGGGATAGCCTTAGGGCTAGGGTTAGGGCTAGGGCTATTGTTAATACCATGGTTAGGGTTAGGGTTAGTGTTTGGGTTAGGTCTAGGTTTAGGTCTCGGGTTAGGACTAGGGCCAGGTTTAGGTTTACGGTTAGGTTTGAGAGTAAGGTTAGGGTTTGGGCTAGGGTTAGGAGTAGGTTTAGGGTTTGGATTAGGGTAGGGCTAGGTTTAGGGGTAGGGCTAGGCTTAGGGGAAGGGCTAGGGTTAGGGTTAGGACTAGGGTTAGGAAACGGAGGGATTGGGATTAGAGGTAGGATTAGTGTGAGGGTTAGGGCTAGTGTTAGGGATGGGGCTAGGGTTAGACTTAGGGCTAGAGCTAGGTTTAGGACTAGGGATAGTTTTAGTGTTAGGGCTAGGGCTAGGACTCGTTTAGGGCTAGAGTTAGTGTAAGGTTTTGGGTTCGGCTAGTTTTAGAATTAGGTTTAAGTTTAGGGTTAGGGTTACGGCTAAGTTAGGGTCAGGGATATGTTTAGGAGATGTTTAGGACTAGGGTTAAGGTTAGGGTTAGGGTTAGGTATAGGTTTAGGGTTAGGTTTAGAGCTAGAACTAGTTTTAGGACTAGGGTTAGAGTTAGAGCTGGGGTTAGGTTTAGGTTTAGGGCTAGAGTTATGGTTAGGTTTAGGGTTATGTCTAGGGTTAGGGTTAGGGGTATAGCTCGGTTTAGGGTTAGGGTTAGAGCTAGGGCTAGGGTTAGAGTTAGTGATAGGATTAGGGCTAGGGTGGAGTAGGTTTAGGATTAGGTTTAGGGCTAGAACTAGTGGTAAGACTAGCGTTAGGGTTAGGAATAGGGCTAGGGCTAGGGTTAGGTGTAAGGTCTGGTTGGGGCTAAGGTTAGTGTTAGGGTTAGGACTAGGGCTAGGTTTAGGGTTAAGGTTATGTTTCGAGTTAAGGGTAGACCTGGGCTAAGGCTAGGTTTAGTGCTAGGTCTAGGGTTAGGATTAAGATTCGGGTTATGTTTATTGCTAATGTTGGGTTAGGGATAGGGTAAGGGATAGGGATAGCATTAGGGCTAGCTTTAGTACTAGGTATAGGAATAGGTTTAGTGTTAGGACTTGAGTTAGATCTACGACTAGGGTTAAGATTAAAGCTAGGATTAGAGCTAGGGTTAGGGCAACGTTTAGGGCTAGGTTTAAGGCTAGGGATAGGGTTAGATTTAGGGAAGGGCTAGGGTTAGGGTTAGGGTTAAGGTTGGGGTTTAGGGTTAGGGTTAGGGTTAGTTTTACGGCTAGGGTTTATACCACTGTTAGGGTTAGGTTTAGTGTTAGGGTTAGGGTTATTGCTAGGTTTAGGTCTATGTTTAGGACTCGGAACAGGTTTAGGTTTAGGACTAAGATTGAGAGTAAGGTTGGGATTTGGGATAGGGTTAGGGGTAGGTTTAGGGTTAGGGTTTGGGTTAGGGCTAGGGTTACAGCTAGGGCTAGCCTTAGGGTTAGGACTAGGGTTTGAAAACCGTGGGATTAGGATTAGAGGTAGGATTTGTGTGAGGGCTAGGTCTAGGATTAGGGGTGGCAAAAGGGTTAGACGTAGGGTATTGCTAGGGTTAGGGCTAGAACTAGGGTTAGGACTAGGATTAGAATGAAGGATAGGTTGAGGGCTATGACTGGTTTATGGCTAGGGTTAGTGTTTGGGTTAGGGTTAGGTCTAGGCTTAGCATTAGGTTTAAGTTTAGGGTTAGGGTTACGTCTAGAGTTAGGGTCAGGGATAGGATTAGGGCTAGCGCTAGGTTTATGGCTAGGTTTAGGGTTAGGGTTAGGGTTAGGACTGTTATTAAGGCTAGGGATAAGGGAGAGGTTTTAGGCTAGGGTCAAGGTTAGGGTTAGGATTAGGTATAGGGTTAGGGTAAGTGCTAGGGCTAGGGCTACGTTTAGGGCTAGAGTTAGGGCTAGGACTAAGGGCTAGGATTTTGACTAGGGTTAGGGCTAGTACTAGGGTTAGGATTAGGGTTAGGGTTAGGGTTAGGGTTAGGACTATTATTAAGGCCAGGGATAAGGGAGAAGTTTTAGACTAGGGTTAAGGTTAGGGTTAGGATTAGGTATAGGGTTAGGATAAGTGCTGGGCTAGGGCTACGTTTAGGGCTAGAGTTAGGGCTAGGACTAAGGGCTAGGATTTTGACTAGGGTTAGGGCTAGTACTAGGGTTAGGATTAAGGATAGGATTAGGGTAAGGGTAAGGTCTAGGGTTAAGCCTATGGTTAGGTTTAGGGCTAGGGTTATGGGTAGGGCTAGTGTTAGGACTATGGTTAGGGTTAGGGTTAGGGTTAGGGTTAGGGATAGTTTTAGGTTTAGGGCCAAGATCTGGGTGAGTGTTATGTTTAGGGCTAGGGCTAGGGCTGGGTTTAGGGCTAGGGTTAGGGCTAGTGCTAGGGTTATTACTAGGGTTAGAGTTAGGGTTAGGGCTAAGTCTAGGACTAGGTTTAGGGTTACAACTAGGGATATGTTTAGGGTTAGCGCTTGGGTTAGGGATACTGCTAGTGTTAACAGTAAGGTCAGCATTCTGGCTAGGGTTAGGGCTAGTTTTAGGCTTAAGGTTAGGTTCAGAATTTAGAGGTAGTACTGGGAAAGGGCTAGCTTTAGGGCTATGACTAGGGTTAGGACTAGGATTGGGATTAGGGTTACTGCTAGTGATAGGGATAGAGATAGGATTAGGGATAGGGATTGGGCTTGGGCTAGCTTTAGGTCTAGTGTTAGGGTTAGGACTAGGGTTATGGCGAGGGTTATTACTAGGGTTGGGCTTATGGTTAGGGATAGGATTAGGGATAGGACTAGGAGTAGGTTTAGGGTTAGGTTTAGGGCTAGGAATAGTGTTTGGACTAGGGTAAGGGTTAGTGTTAGGGCTAGGGTTAAGAGTAAGGTTAGATTTGGGACTAGGGTTAGGTGTTGGGTTTTGTTAGTGTTAGGGCTAGGTCTAGGTTTAGGGTGAAGGTTATGTTTAGAGTTAGGAGTAGGACTGGGCTAGGGCTAGGTTTAGGGCTAGGGCTATGGTTAGGACTAAGATTTAGGGTTAGGGTTAGTGCTAATGTTGGGTGAGGGCTAGGGTTAGGGATAGAGCTAGGGTTATGGCTAGGTTTAGGGTTAGTACTAGAGTTAGGGATAGTGTTAGGGTTAGGGTTAGTTTAGCTATAGCATTAGCCTTAGGACTAGGATCGAGGTTAGGTTTAAGGTTAGGAATAAGGCTAGGGCTAGCCTTAGGGCAAGGGTTAGGTTATTACCAGGGTTAGGGTTAGGTTTAGTTTAGGGTTAGGGCTATGGCCAGGTTTAGGTTTTGGTTTAGGACTAGAGACAGGTTTAGGTCTAGGGCTAAGTTTGAGAGTAAGGTTAGGGTTTGGGCTAGGGTTAGGAGTAGGTTTAGGGTTAGGTTTAGGACTAGGGCTATGGTTAGGGGTAGGGTTAGGGTTAGGAATAGGGTTAGGAAATAGAGTGATTGGCATTAGAGGTAGGATTAGTGTGAGGGCAAGGGCTAGGGTTAGGGATGGTGCAAGGGTTAGACTTAGGGCTATTGCTAGTGTTAGGGCTAGAACTAAGGTTAGGACAAGGGTTAGGGTGAGGGTTAGGACTAGGGATACTACTGGTTTAGGGCTAGGGTTAGTGTTAGGTTTAGGGTTAGGGCTAGGCTTAGCATTAGGTTTAAGGTTAGGGATAGGGTTACTGCTAGAGTTAGGGTTTAGATAGGATTAGGGCTAGTGCTAGGTTTATGGCTAGGTTTAGGGTTAGGGTTAGGGTTAGGGCTGTTATTAGGGCTAGAAATCAGGGCTTGGTTTAGAATAGGGTTAAGGTTAAACTTAGGGTTATGTATAGGGTTCTGTTTAAACCTATCTTTAGGTTTAGGGCCAGGGCTAAGGCAAGGGCAAGGTTTAGGGCTATTTTATGGCTAGGACTAAGGTTATGGCTAGGACTAGTGTTAGGACTATGGTTAGGGTTAGGGTTAGGGTTATGGTTAGGGTTAGGGATAGGGTTAGTTTTAGGACTAGCATCTGGGTTAGTGTTAGGATTAGGGCTAGGGCTAGGGCAGGATTTAGAGCTAAGGTTAGGGCCAGGTCTAGGGTTATTACTAGGGTTAGGGTTAGGGTTAGGGTTAGGGCTAAGGCTAGGACTAGGTTTAGGGTTAGGAATAGGCATATATTTAGGGGTAGGGTAGGGTTAGGGCTAATGTTAGTTTTAGGAGTAAGGTTAGCAATCTGTCTAGGGTTAGGAGTAGGGTTAGGGTTAGGGTTAGGGCTAGGGCTAGGTTTAGCCTTAAAGTAACGTTTAGAGTTAGAGGTTGGACAGGGATAGGACTGGTTTAGCACCAGGACTAGGGTTAGGATTAGGATTGGGGTTAGGGTTAGTGATAATATTAGGTTTAGAGATAGGGTTAGGTTTAGGGATAGAATCTGGGTTAGTGTTAGGGTTAGGGCTAGGGTTAGGGCTGTATTTAGGATTCGGGTTATGGCTAGCTCTGGGGTTATTACTAGGGTTAGGGTTAGGGTTAGGTTTAGGGCTAAGTCTAGGACTAGGTTTTGGGTTACGACAAAGGATATGTTTAGGGTTAGGGCTAGGGTTAGGGCTACAGCTAGTGTTAGGAGTAAGCTTAGCATTCTGTCCAAGGTTAGGTGAGGATTAGGGTTCAGATTAGGGCTAGGGCTAGTTTTAGGCTTAAGATTGAGTTTAAAGTTAGAGGTAGCACTGGGATTGGGCTAGGTTTAGGGCTAGGACTAGGGTTAGGACTAGGATTGGGGTTAGGGTTAGTGCTAATGTCAGGGTTAGGGATAGGTTTAGGGGAAGGGATTGGGCTAGGGCTAGCTTTAGGTCTAGGCTTAAGGTTAGGACTAGGTTTATGGCTAGGGTTATTACTAGGGTTAGGGTTAGCGATAGGATTAGGGCTAGGGCTAGGAGTAGGTTTAGTGTTAGGTTTAGGGCT
>PVJN01013576.1:0-48381 GCA_004026805.1 Lasiurus borealis
GTGTTTACCTATGCTGCCATCTTGGATTCTCCTTCTCCCATGAATTCTTTATGTACCATACACTCAGGAAGCAGGGGTCATACTGATAAACAAATTCTTCTATTCATTTATTGCTTTAGCCCGTACTGTAGTTTGCAATCTCTTTTTCTCTGAGTAAAATGAGTATTAGATCTATTAAGATCTTACAATTGGCCCATTTGAATTTTGCCTCTTTTCTTGTGCTCTGCTTATCTTTCACTGAGGCTTTTAATTGGAAATGAAATGTCCAAAAAGTGGGCAAGACAGTGAGAGAAGGCAAGTGATTTCAAACAGCTTCCTTCACTGTTGATTAAACATTTTAATTATAAACCAGAGCTACCTCCATGATGCAAAGCATCATACAGCAAAAGCTACTATAGAGTGATTTTAGTTCTATGAGTTTTGACACATTAAAATTTGGAACAGTTTTAGGTATCTATATGAAAATATGTTAATTCAGATAAGGCCTCTTCTGGAAAAAAAGTTTTCTACACTAATAAAAGAGAAACATGCAAATTGACCACCATTCCACTACACCCATCAACCAATAAGTGAGTATGCAAATTAACACAACTAAGATGGCAGCCACCACAGACCTGGAGAGAGCAGGAGCTTTGGGTTGGCCCCAGCGATGGAAGAAGCCAAGCTTCCTGCCCTGCCTGGCATTCTCTGGCCTCTGGTTAAGGCTACAAAGTTTCAATTATAGAAGATAAATAAATCCCAACAAATATGGCAGCGGCCATGGAGCTGGAGTGAGCCAGAGACTTGGGTTGCCCCCAGTGATGGAGGAAGCCAACCTTCCTGCCCGGCCTGGCATTCCCTGGCCTCTGCTTAAGGCTACAAAGTTTCAATTATAGAAGATAAATAAATCCCAGATACCTGCTTCCAGCTGGCCCTGACCATGCTTGGGTCACCTGGAGGGAGGGCTGGGGTGGGGGGGGGCGCATGTCCAGCCTGAAAACCACCACAGCCCCCTCGCCCAGGACACCCCACGCCCCAGGGGAACCTTCACTCTGATCCAGGACACCCTTCAGGGCAAACCAGCTGGCCCCCAACTGTGCAGCAGGCCTCTATCCTATCTAATAAAAGAGTAATATGAAGATTGACCATCACTCCAACATACAAGATGGCTGCCCTCATGTGGTCAAAGATAGCTGCCCCCATGTGGACAGAATATGGCTACCACAAGATGGTCCGCAGGGGAGGGTAGTTGAGAGGGACCAGGCCTGTAAGGGAAGGCAGTTGTGGGTGATCAGGCCAGCAGGGCTGGGCAGCCAGGAAGTACCAGGCCTGCAAGAGAGGGCAGTTGAAGGCAATCAAGCCTGCAGGGGAGGGCAGTTAAAAGTGACCAGGCCCATAGAGGAGGAAAATTGAGGGTGACTGGGCCTGCAGGGAAGGGCAGTAGTGGGAGTGGAACCTAAGCCTGCAAGGGAGAGCAATTGGGGGGACCAGGCCTGCAGGAGAGGGAAGTTTGGGGTGATCAGGTCTGCAGGGGAGGGAAGCTGGGGGGACCTTGGCCTGCAAGGGATAGCAGTTGGTCGGGGAGGAACCAGGCCTGCTATGGAGGGCAGTTGGGGGTGATCAAGCCTGCAAGGAAGTGAAATTAGGGGTGAATAGGCTGTCAGAGGAGGGAAGTTGGGGGTGACCAGGTCAGCAGCGGAGGGCAGTTGAGGGGGGGACCAGACTAGCAGGGGAGAGCAGTTAAGGGTAATGAGGCTGGCAGGGGAGGGCAGCTATGAGTGACTAGGTCAGCAGGGGAGGGCAGTTAGTTGTGACCAGGCTGGCATGGGAGGGTAGTTAGGGGCAATCGGGCTGACAGGGGAGTAGTTAGGCATCAATCAGGCTGGCACAGGAGTGGTTAGAGTGTGATCAGGTTGGCAAGCAGAAGCGGTAGGGGCAATCAGGAAGGCAGGCAGGTGAGGAGTTGGGGGCCAGCAGTCCTGGATTGTGAGAGGGATGTCCGACCTCCCTGTTTAGGCCCGATCTCACCAGGATTGGGCCTAAACAGGAAGCTGGACATCCCTCAAGGGGTCCCAGATTGGAGAGGGTGTAAGCTGGGTTGAGGGACACATTCCCCCTGTATGAATTTCATGTACCCAGCCTCTAGTTGTAATATAAATTATAATTATCCTATATAATAAAAGTGCAATAATAAAAGGGTGGTATGCAAATTGGCTCTAACAGCGATAGACCAGGAATGACCGGTTGCTATGACATGCACTGACCACTAGGGAGCAGATGCTCAATGCAGGAGCTGTCCACAGTGGTCAGTGTGCTCCTTCAGGGGGAGATTCACTCAACCACAAGTTGGGCTGAGAGCTGCAAGTACAGTGGCAGTGGCAGGAGCCTCCATGGTGGCACTAAGCATGTCCAACTGAAGCTTAGGAAGGAGATCCCACAAGGGCTCCTGGGCTGCCAGAGGGAGGTCTGAATGCCAGTTTAGGCCTGATCTCCTTGGAAGTGGGCCTAATCCGGCAGGTGGGATATCCCCCAATGGGTCCTGGACTGTGAAAGGGTGCAGGTAAGGCTGAAAGACCTCCTTGAGTACATGAATTTTCATGCACCAGGCCTCTGGTCCCATATAATAAAAGTGTAATATGATGATTCGACTGGACTTCTCCCCGGACATCCTTCCAGACAACCTTCCTGATTATATTACAACTAAAGGCTGGGTGCATGAAATACCTACAGGGGGAGTGTGTTCCTCAGCCCAGACTACACCCTCTCCAATCTGGGCTGCAAAGGAAGACTGGGTTCTAGGTGCCATAGGAAAGACAGTGCTGGCAGTAAGGGGAAAGAAGGCCTACTCTTGCATCATTTTTGTGCAGCAGGTCTCTTGTAAATTATAAATACCAACACACACACACACACACACACACACACACGAGAGAGAGAGAGAGAGAGAGAGAGAGAGAGAGACACGTGTAAAAGCTACATATCAATAAGATAAGATGAAAAATATAAATGCACATCATGAGATTTTAGGCAGGTTACCATTACTTTTAGTGATTAATGCATAAAGCATTAAATGAAGCCAGTCCAGTCATGAGAGTGGAGCATGTGCCTTTAAAAAATAAGAAGGCAGCTCTAACCGGTTTGGCTCAGTGGATAGAGCATAGGCCTACATACTGAAAGGTCTGAGGTTCAATTCCAATCAAGAGCATGTACCTTGGTTGCGGGCACATCCCCAGTAGGAGGTGTGCAGGAAGCAGCTAATTGATATTTCTCTCTCATCGATGTTTTTAACTACCACTCTCCCTTTCTCTCTGTAAAAAAAAAATCAATAAAATATATTTTTTAAAAATAAGGCAAACAATTCATTACTCAAATACTTATCTTTGATGTTTGAACTTTTAGAATTACTAATTGCTCTTTTAATTTTTTTTTTAAATTATTCATTAGGAAAAGGAGGAGGACAAAATTATTTAAAAAGTTCATACATATATCTTGCCTATGCTTTCAAAAGGTTTGTTGGCAAAGAAAAGTTCCACATTGACATCAACTACATGGATGACATTTCCTTGTTTTAGTACGAAAAATAAATCCCTAAAAGACAACCATGTAATTGAAAACATTCAAGAGTTGTCTGCTTGGCAATGACATGTGCCATGCCTCAACTTTCCCTTTGCCTCCAGTTTTTCATAATGAGGAAAAGTCAATCCCTATGATGCAATAACACTTCCTTAGAAAAGCAGAAAGGAAGGTGAGTATATTCTTAAAACAATGCATGCCCTGCTCCTCAGATCTTCCAGGATTCCTGCCCTCCTACCCCCCAAAGTATCACAGAATAAGCAAATGAACTTGGTATCTGCAGGGGAGGCTAAAATCATTCAAAATTTTCAGATGCAGGCACGAGGAAAAGCTGTGTGAGAAGGTGTACTGTGCTAAGGATTGTGCACGTAAATTTCCCAGATCACCCCACTATTTGTTGAGATTTGGCTCTATGTCTTAGAGAAACTTCCACCATTCAGGTGGTAAAATAAGCCTTACATTTTCATGCAACTTAAATGAGAAAGCCAGTTACCAATGGACATATCTTTCGCAACGCAGGACTTTTGTTTCCTGCGAACCCAATGTGAATGGAAATGTTCTACATTACGAAGCTTCTCATTTCTCCCAATGGTCAATGTTTTATTGACCACGATGAACTCAACTGTCACCTGGCTTAGCCTCCTCTTTCGTGAACAATTAAAAACACACACACCAAGTAGCCCTGCTATTACAAATAAGGCCATGAAGCTCTCCCCCGTGGCCCTGGAATCGTGCCAGGGTAATTCCAAAGAGCTGGTATTGGGATTCAGGCTCAGACTTGGCCATCCAAAGATGTAGGTACTTTCATTGGAGGAGGGGGAGGGCACCCTGTTAGGAGGCCTGAGAGGTGCTGCAGTGAGGTAGCACAGAGGACACACCTATGTTCTGTTCATCACAGATTCCCCATTTACTTAGCATATGGATGTCATGAAATAATCACTCAATAAATTCATGTTCTCCTCTATAAATGGCAACCAAATTGGTCGCTAAGTAAAGAAGTGGAATGCATTTACTTCCCAAATTAAGTAAGTGGAATGGGAAAAAGGAGGCTTTTCCAACCCCTGCGAATGCTTGTCTTAAGTTATGCAGCAAGAATAACAGGCAGCAGTGGGCCGCATCTAAAAAGTAAAAAGGGCCTTGCAGATGCTTCAAATCCTTCCTATCCGGACAGAAAAAGCTATTTAAAAGGTATTTTATGGGGTTTATAAAGAGAGACCTGTTACCTGAAGTTAGTCGCTAAGCATAGCACATACAAGGACCCCAAACAACTCAAGTCTCTTCACTGCCCAAGAAGAGCCAATATTCTGCACATGTAAGGTCACTTATTATTATTTTTAGTGCCAGCCTCTGTGAATTCTGGGTAACTGGAGCTGAGAAGTCGTGTGTGAGCTGACCACTATGAGATATGCAGTCTTGCCCATATCTTCCAAATGTGTGGTATGTACTTTAAATGACTATCTATGCCTTAATATAGAAATAACTTAAAATTACAACCTGGGTTTAAGAGGACAAAATTAACCCTTATTTCTGGCAATTCAGCCTTTCATAGCTCACCTGGTGAGAAATTCATTCTTCCTAACCATATTCCACAGCCGGAAGATGAAGGCACAGGACAAGTCAGGAATGAAGAGAATGACAGAGAAAGGGAAAAAGATACAAGATCAAAAAGGATGACCAGAGGACAGGAAAAATATACAACACTTCAACATGCAGTCATTGTCGGTGTTAGTGACATCAGGAGACTGACAAGGCAAGATGTTCACATCTTTAGATTAAATCGAAGTTTATAGAGAAGAACTCAGGAAGCTAAAAAACAATAAGTTTATAATACATGCACACAGTCAAAAAAGATTTCTTAAGGAAAAAAAATCTTTCATACACATCAGTCAAACACAAAGTAGGGAGAATAAAAACAAGATTATATCTATAAAACAGTTCATTTTTTTTCCCCATGCAGACAGTAACAAATTGTTTTTAAGAACTAAGGTTTGTAAAATGTCATTCAATTATTTGAAGCAGTGTGCATCAAATTGTATAACTCGGTTCTCTAATATCCTATATCTCTATTGGCTAGCCACAGTAATTACAAGTTATTGATTCAGGCCAGCCAGTTAAACTGTTCTTCACTCTCCACTAAGTCTTTCTCATGAAATAGTCTTAAATGGAATGATTAAGTAGGGGCCCTTTAAATCTTTCCATCTTCCCACGCAGCCTGCTTTATTTATACCTGGTCTTTAAAAAGGAGGAATCTCATGTCTTACACTTAGCCTATATATACAACAAGACCCACTCTTTTCTTTATCTATATCCTGAGTCTTACAAAACAATGCTTGCCAAGCACTCTTGCTTCCTGCATGGTCTGTCCTTGTCATAAAAAAAAGCAAAACAAAGAAGGTCATGCAGCTGCCTATGAATGAATGGCAGCTGCACCCTGCAAGGGTGCAACGACTTTTCTCCATTGTGTAAAAGCAATAATCAGACTAAAAATCTGCCATTGTACAGTTTTAATTCTGATCGTTTCTTAAAGATGACTTCACAGTGACCTTTCACTATTAGCTGGAAACAAAAACACCACACAAGGAGGTTGTCATACCTTTCTTGGACTTTCCTGCATTAAACAAAAGACAAAAGGACAAAGATTTCATTCATTCTAAAGCTCACAAAGCAATAGTTCACAAATTGTACAAAAGCCAATAACCATTACAACTTTAAGAGCCCAGTTCCTGGGCTGTCTGCTTTCAACTCTGCCCTGGGGGACCTCTGTCTGCATGATTCACATTGTTGGTTCCATTCAAACAATGCTGACTGTGGGATGGCTTATACTTACACCATGGTCCTTGATGTATCCGTGATGCACAAACAGTAAAAAAAAAATAGTTCATTTAAGTTAACTGTGTAAGTCAACAAAAATGGTAAGAGCTATTACATTTGAGTTGATGAAAATGTGCTAGATCCAAACTCTGTCAAAACTATGAAATTGTACTTGTATTTTAGTGCTCGTGAAATAATTCTAAATGGAATGGTGATTCAACCTTCCAGGTCTTTGAGCCACCAGTATGGGTTCAACAGAAAATTCTGCCAAATTTAAGGTCTGCTGTGGTTCTAAGAACTGTGGCCCCTAACTCCTCCTCCACCACGTGGGGGAGCCACGGGAGACAGCCTCACAAGACACAGCACATGCAATTGGATCAACACACATGATGCTTCTCCATTTCCACAGAAGTGGTCTCAGCACCAAAGAAACGCTTTAAGGAACACTACTTTAGCTGCAGTAGGAAGACTGAAGCACAGTCTTCTCGGGTGTACAAAAGACCTACCAGGGAAGAACCAGAGCCAAAAGATCAAAGACAGTATATTTTACAGAGGGGAAGTGACCTAAGAGAATCAGATCATCTTTCTTATATGAATGTAGCTTAGGGATTCCCATTATTTGAGGGGAAAACAGAGATTAGAAAATTAGAGATGAAACATCCTTCATTTCACCATATTCTCACAAGGGTCATCTTACATGATAATGTTAATAGCTCTTATTTTTACAAATCCATGTAGAATAAAGGTTTCGTTTTTCTTACTCTCTCTTTCAAGAAAATGCTTTTAAAATAAAGTATGGTATTGGGGCCAATCCAAGCTTTCATGTCTTCAGCCACTGGGAAAACACACATTTAAAAAGAAGTCTATAAATATTGCAGAAAAATGCTTCAATAAAAAATAGACCTGACCAAAATAAATGAGAGCTAAATGGTACTTTTATGTTTATTATTTGTAAATCATAAGAGCTGTTTTTTTTTTAGCTTCATAAATTATTGTACAAAAATAAAAGACCCTGGCTGGGCAGCTCAGTTGGTTAGAGTTTCATATATGCCAAGGTGGCAGGTTTGACCCCTGATCAGGGCGCATACAAGACTCAATCAATGAATACACACTTAAGATAAATAAGTGGAACAACAAATCGACATCTCTCTTTTTCTTTCTAAAAATCAATAAATAAAATTAAAAAACGAAACAGAAGTTCAATCAAATGTATTTTATTTAAATGTTACACAAATCTATCATACATTGTAAACCTCTCTTCTGACTACTATAGACTCTATTATTAACTAATTTCTGATAATGATTCAAAAACCTCGCTCAAGCGCTTGCTCGTTTGCTCAATAGTTAGAGCACTGGCCCTCAGACTGAAGAGTTGTAGGTTCGATTTCAGTCAAGGGCACGTGCCTTAGTTGCAGGCTTGATCCCCTACTCTGAGTCAGGGCAAGTGCAGGAGGCAACCAATCGATGTATCTTTCTCACATTGCTGTTTCTCTCTCAACTGTCTCTCTCCCTCCCTTCCACTCTCTAAAAATCAATGGAAAAAGTATCCTTTGATGAAGATTAACAAAAAACAAAAAAAAGAAACAAACCTCATTCAAGTGATATATATGTATATATACAAAAGTTATACACATACATATACACACCACACATACATACATATATATATATATACATACCAAAATGTATATATTTTTTTCCTTTTTTTTTGTCTGATAGAAAACCGGTGATTATCCCCTGATACCATTGGCAGAGAGGCTGAGCAGTCAGGATGGAATCCCAGCCTGCTTGGAGGGAAGAGATTCAATCCCACTGGTACATGAATACATTTAGGGGTCACATGCCCACATCCTTTCACACCTCCATCACATTTACTACATTTTATTGAATTTTTCTGTTATATGTCTTTTTCCCTCACTAGACTATAAGCATTTCAAGGGCAAGAATCATGCCATTCATTTGCATTCATGGTCTCTAGCACCCTGCCTATTCAAAAGTGAGAGCCAGCCAGGCCTGTGTGGCTCAGTGGTGGAGCATCAACCCATGAACCAGGAGATCACGATTCAATTTTAGGTCAAGGCACATGCCTGGACTCAATCCGCAGTAGGGTGTGTACAGGAGGCAGCCAATGAATGATTTTCTCTCATCATTGATGTTTCTCTCTCTCTCTCTCTCTCTCTCTCTCTCTCTCTCTCTCTCTCTCTTTCTCTCTCTGAAATCAATAAAAACATTAAAAAAAAAAGGACCAATGTAAGCTGTTGACCTAAGGGACTGTGTTAACACAATAAATTTAATCTCAACAAGACTCTCATAGTTAGAACTGTATTGCAGTTATTTCTTCTATCCCACAAAGATTATTTGAGAACCCCGTTATAAGTGCAATGCATTTTTACAAAGAAATAAAATACCCTGATAATCAAAGTCTACCTGAAACCCAACAACCACATTAGAAGAAAGGCTCAAACCACATTAAAAGGCCTAGGGGAATTCTGTCCTGGGCTACTGGTGCTCCATTTACTGTGTCAGTTCAATGGATCTTTAGCACATGTTTCCACCCAGTGGCTCAGCCACAAACCATGTAAGTGACTTAGGATCTCTCTTTTCTTTCTACCTATAAAATGCAAAGGTTAGCAATTCTCTAGGGGCATTTCTGGTTTGAGAATACTATTACTAATAAATTTACGAGGTGCAAAATTTGAAACATATCAGTGATATGTGTAATAGAAAAAGTTACCTTAGTACAACAATAATTTATCTATCTATCTATCTATCTATCTATCTATCTATCTATCTATCTCTTCCCCAAAGAGGGCACATTAAGAAAAAAATCGAGGACTTTGCTTGCTGCCCTTTTAATGATCCTCAACCTTGCTCTCCCTCCCTCTCTCTGAATAATTCTTATGCTTAACAAAAGACATCCCATTTGATTTTTAAAGTGACATACCTCTGAGCATCCTCCGAGATTCTGAGTCTTTGGTCATGGTCGCCAGTGAGTGAGGGAGCACGCTGCCACAGCTGTTGCTCTGTCCCAGGGGCAAGTGAGCCTGTGAGAACCAGGAGGAAATACTTCAGGCAAACTGCAGCCCAGTGGTCCTTCAGGACACGGTCACATTCCTGTCCCACGGCTCCTATCTAAGCACAGGGGACAGGACGGGAATGTCTTCCAACCCTTTGTGGATGCTCAATGATAAAGATCAGTCGCTGTCCCTCCCAAGGAACTCCATGGAAGTCTCCATATCACAGCAGTTCCTCCAGTGGCAGCAATTCCAAAAGACAGGGAAAACACTTGTTCTCCCAAACCACCATTGAGAGCAACTCAAAGTTCTGCATGCATAAGGAGCAGAGGGCAGATGCAGGGGCAGGAACGTGCAGGGCATGCACCAGGACAGAGTAGACCTACCCTGTGACACAGGCGCCAATTTCCACCTCCCCCAGTTACCTAGTGGGCTGAAATCTATAAACTCCTCCAGTGGTTCTATCACTCTCTTTAATAGCAAAATCCTTTACATAAAATATTCTTGAACACCAGTGTATATAATAGGACATTGGTTTAAAACAATATTACTCTTAAGGTCAAAAAAAGGAAGAACCCCAAAGCTTGTACCCTCACCTGACTCTTGTCACCTGCCTTTCCTCCTTTTCATACAATGACCCCTCAGGCATATCAGCAGAACATTAATGAGGGTTTAGGCATCGGGTTTATATTCCAACTTCATGACTAACCAACTGAGGGCACTTAGGCTAGTCACTTAGCTTCTTTATAACCCAGTTTATCCATATGTACAATGAGGATAATAATTAGTATCTCTACTGAATAGTCTTGCTGAGTTTTAAAATAAGACAATCCACATAAAGCACTTAGCCCAATATCAGGTTTAGAAATGACTCAATAAAAATCTTGTCCTATTATTCCTGTAATCTAGAGCTTGTATCTTTCAATTTCCAGATGTGGGATGTAGCCAACAGGAATCTGCCACATGAATGCCACATACCACTTGTGAGGTGGTGGCAGAAAATACCTGGGCCCAGGTTCTTTGGTTCCAGAACATACAATTCCAAATGTCCTCTGAGTAAGATAGAAAATGCAATTTAGTCATAATGTCTGCCTGACAAGCAAACTTAATGATTTATTATTTAGCATTTTCTTTAAGGACCTTTGAGCATCTGTTCAACATAAAGATGAGAAGACTCCCTGAATGTGAAGCCCACAGTTCTCCCCATGTCCTACCTTTGGGGCGGTGCTTCTCCCCATAGTAGCACTGCTGAAGTGTGGGGATATGGAAGGAGTGCTTTTCTTTCGAGGCAAAGTGTCACTCAGATAGAGGCCTTCTTTATGCTGTTTTTTCCTTTCTTCCAGACTTCTAAAGTGCTTTAAACGCAAATGTAAAGCAGAATGGCAAAACTTGACTAATTGAAACAGGTCACTGATGAAATTAAGAAGTATGCATTTACCAGGAAGTTTGGGAATTTTAACAAAATTTTTTAAAATCCAATTCATACTTGTGTTCACTAACAGACTCGGGCTAGCTAGCATTTGGTAAGATAACAGGCAGTAGAAGAATTTTTTTACTGAACCTAGAAACAAAAGAAAAAAAATCCACCTTTCACTCTCATAGTGCCTGCTGCCTTGGGGCCTCAGGACAACTTACAAATGATTATGATGGTCGCCATGTGGATGGCGGAACAGCCAGTGGACAAAGCAAGTAAGCAGTTTCTCCCCTTGTCTGTCTGGACAGTTCTGTGTGGTGGCACAGATCCCAGTGTGAGGAGAACAAGAAAAGGGAGAAGGAAGAAGACGAAGAGAAAGAGCAAGTAAACAGGGGAGCTGTTTTATAGTTGGAATAATATTTCAATCACATAAACATACTCCAAATCAGCATAACGTTTCCATAAAAGGCATCCTTCTGCGTTACTTTTTTATTTAAGAGATCTTGGCCAAGAATACTCTATAATAATTCTTCACATAAAAAAAAATCCTCCTGTTGATTCTTTCTTTTTTTCCCTCTCAGATTCCTAAGGCAAAATTTTGCCAACTTGACATACATCCAAAATTTTCTTGGCCTCTCAAAAAAAAAGTCTTCAATAGTGAGCTTATTTCCTAGTTAAAGTTTCTTTAGGTTTGATCATTTTTACACTAAGCTTGGGCTTTTGAAATACTATGTAAAAATTAATGCAAATTTGAGTTGCTGAATTTTTTCTTCTTCTTTACACAAGCCAATCATGAAATATACCTGCATTTTTACTTTAACATTATCTACTTACAGTAGCTAATACTTACTAAAAGTAGTGGGGGAGATACAGTGCTTTAACAAAGGGTAATAGAGAGTAAAGGTACCTTCAAGAAATGTGAAGGTTGGGCACAGCACAGCAGGGTTTGCCTATTTTGGGAATCTAATGTCTATGTCTCGTTAGGATCTTCTGGGGCCCAATTCACATAGGAATTTGATTATAATTTAAAGGAGGCTCATAATAGATTTTTAAAACATGAGCATGCATAAGCACTAAATGTACTAAAAGGAGGGTAACATTAAGAACAACAAATATGTCTTTTTTAATCTGGTCAATATAAACTGTTGTTCTATGGGCCCAAAACACTAGTTGGGTGACATTGGACAAGCTATTTACTATACTGAGCCTCAGTTCCCTAAATGTCAATATGCAGTTAATTCTTATTTCACAGAATTTTTTGAAGGGAGAAATGAGAAGTTTATTTGTAAAATGTTTAGGAAATTTTGACACAGAGTAAAGGAATGATGTCTAATATGGTTCTAATAATGTATAAAAAATGTGTGTTGACACAGCAACTTTTATACCATGGATTTTATGGAAATAATAATCATTATATTGAAAATACCCAAAATAAGTTGCAATATTTTGGTTGAGTGAAAACTAATGTATGAGGATACAGAATTAGTTCAAACATATCAAAACTTAGGAGAGAGCAGTTAAGGTCCCAAACTTATAACACTCCCCACACCCTTAGACCTCACTAAATGTCCTTTAAAAAGAAAATCAGCAAAGGAGTATATGCCTTGTCTTTTTAAGAACTTTCTTTGCAAAAATTGAAGGAAAGATTTACAAGCTCTGAACACCAGTTCCTAATTACCTGTTGCTCCTGCTGCTGCTGCCTTCTGTGTTTCTTAGCTGGTAGAGGAGGAGGTGTGTCATTTAAAGGGAAGGGATTGACAGACGGAGCCATGACTTCAGGCCAAGGGGTTGATGGAAGTTGAGTGACAGGATGAGGAGAAAGGGTAGAAGGAAACATAAATCCAGGACAGACAGGTGATCTTTGCTTCATGGAGGGAAAAAAAAAGTATACATGTGTCCATGTAAAATGAAAGAATAATGACAAAGAAATGAAATAAATAACTGCATTGTTCTCTTTTTCTTATATTTTAATCAAGAAATCACAAATGATGGATTGTATCTTTCCATTTAGCCTCTAGTGAAAACCCCAACCTGCATGCAACTTAAATGAGCCCCTTTCCAGATGTTTCAAAAAGGTATAATACTAAAAAAAAAAATCCATACTACAAAATGTAACAGTAAACAAAATTGCCCTAGCCAGTTTGGCTCAAATGAATAGCGCATTGTCCTTTGGACCTGGTTTGATTCTGATCAAGGGCATGTGCCTTGGCTGCAGGCCCCTCGCTGGCCTGGGCCCTGGTCAGAGCTCATGCAGGAAGCAATCAATCAATGTGTTTCTCTCACATCAATATTTCTCTCTCTCTTCCACTCTCTCTAAAATCAATGGAAGAATATCTCAGGTGAGAATTAAAAAAAAAAAAAGAAAGAAAACAAAATCAAACTGGAAAGGTGATTCAAATCAATAATTTTAAAAAGACTCTTGATTTTTAAGAAAGCTAGATCAGGTTGGAGTACTCAGATATAGAGTTTATGCTTTAAACTTATTTCTAGTAGTCCACTCTGTCCCATATATTTCACGGTTTCTTGTATTACAATTGGTAGAGTAGTACCCCCACAAATTAGTATGTTTTTCAAACTCAATATCACTTTGACCCTCTGGTCATCCAATTTGTCACAAGTGCCCTCACTTTCAGTTAACCAGGGTTAATTTTTGACATGAGGAAAGCAGTGAATGAATGAAATGTCATGCCAACACACCTCTTTATTTTGTGGCTGGCTCACCAGTACAGCTGTGGTAGGCGCAGTGGCAACAGCATCAGCATCAGCAGGGAACTGAGTGGAAGGGGATAGATTCGTGGAATTGCCACATGGCTCATTAATTTCATTTACACTGATATAGCCCTAAAAGGAGGAATTTAGAAATTAAACACAAAGAAAGCAAAAGCTGAGGCATGCGAGAGTATTAATGCTCTAATACAATGGACGTTAGCTTAGAGCGGCACAGCCAGATATCTGTGGTATTATCAAATGTTTCATCAGGGAGTTATCAGCAATTAAAATGGATTTACAGTGCTTAATCATGAAAAATGATATTCCAAATATTAAAATTTTTTCCGTTTAAATTATAAATAACCCAACACCATCCATTTTAAAGAACCCGGAGGTATCACCTTTCATTCTGTTGACTGAATGAGTTTATTACCCAACATATAAAATAATCACACACACACAAATCGGAGATATAAAACTGACAATGTAATCATTCACTCTCTACTTCAAGAGCCTTTTTCACATTATTTTTAGATTTTTCTCTCTTCTTGTTTCCTGATAAATTAAAGTGTGAGTGAATGTGGGCTGAGGGCTACTGTTTTTTGCTCTAAGACAGTTATAGAACAATAATTTATTTGTAATGGAATCCAACTTTTAGGCATCTCAATTAAATGAGAATAAGAAGTACACTGTCCTCTAGTGAACTTCTTATAGCAAGACACATGAATAAACACACATACACACACACTCTAAGATGGAGTTGCAACTTGAGGATGTTTCAATTAAAGGCAGCTCCCCCAACTCCCACTCTATCCCCAGGACAGAGAATTTCCAGTTACTTTAAATTCAATGAATCAATTTTGGCTCCAGCCTAAATATCCATAAGTCAAAGCCTACCATCTTCAAACTCCTGAATTTATATTTGAGGAAAAGACACTTGCAAAATTTTTTCATGGAAAATAATTATACAGACCAATCATGATTTTCATCACAACAATAAAGTAGTATGAAAAAAGAATGAAGAGTAGGAAATATTATCTCTTTCAAAGGTAAAATAGTGTTAAATTTAGCACTTATGTTCTTCTATTAGCCCATCAATTTTTCAAAAAAATGGCTCAAAATGGCATAATGCTAATGAAGCAAAAATTCCAGGCTAGAAAGCAAGGCTTTACCGAGAGTTATGATTATGAGATAATAAAGAAAGTGGGAATTGACTGTAAACTGGAGGTATCCAAATGCTGCTGAATTAGTCTCGCACTTCAGATAGAGGCAATGAATAGTATGTAAAGTTTTATAAGATTAAAGAAAGAAAGGCAGTAGACAACTGGGTTGTCCAACTTTCATTTTGTCTTTGATAATGAATCAGAAATGAAGAGTAACAACTTTTGAGTTATTCTTTTCTTCAGTTGATAGTAGAATGTTTCATAGACCACAAAACCAAATAATTGATTCAAAAATGTATGAAGCTTGTCAAAAGTGGAACTTGCTTAAAAGTTAAAATAAATTCACCACTCCTTAAACACGAGAGAGAGAGAGAGAGAGAGAGAGAAAGAGCAAGAAAGGAAGAAAGGAAGAAAGAAAAGAAAAAATCAAAACAACCTGTGAGTCAAGTTGATTTGGTCCATGAAAGAGAACACACATAGCTACTCAAGAGTTGCAGACATGCAAAAATGATAAAAAGCCAAATAGCCTTTTGAAACCAGAAAGAGTGGAAAAAAAAAAAGAATAACTCATTAATAGAAAAGGAAAGATTTTATTTTTCTTCTAAGAGATAAAGAGACCTTGAAGCCTTTCAAACTCACTGTGTCCAGAGTCAAACTGCTTATTTTCCCTCTTGAGCCTGTTCTTACCCCAGTCCTCCCTTTCTTGGGAAAAGGTACTTGGTATCCATCTCATTATTCAAACTGGAATAATGACATGACTCCTGACACCTTCCTTAATTTACTTCATTCCCACATCTAGCCTATCAATAAAAACTGTCATCTCTGGTTCCAAGATACTATATCCACATGCAGCTAATTCTCTCCATTTCTGTGCCATTGCTCGAATCTGAGCCCCCAGCATCTCCAGCCTATACTATTTGCAATCACCACCACACTGGCTTCCTGGCATCTCCTGCTCCTCCTCCTAATCCAGTAGAGCAGCCCAGAGTGAGGTTTAACAAATGGATGTCAAGTGATGTCACCTTCCAGCTTACAATCACTCAGGGGCTTCCCTTCCGTATAAAATAAATCGTGTTTCTTTCAAATGGCTCATAAGACCCTACCCCTGCCACCTTGCTAACATTCTATATTTGGCTACACTGCATTCACAACCACTCTTTGTCCACTGAATCTGCCAGTTCCCTGTTCTGAATTATGGGAGAGAAACTATGAAACTGAATCATCTAATAAAACGTTTGTGGAAACAGTTCACAAATTGCGTCTGCGGTACACATTAAGCACACCTGTTATGTGCTGAACATTTACTTCACATACCCTTCCCCTGCCACCCTCCCCACATACAAAATACTTTCTATGCAGGAATTCTTAATTTTGATGTCTTTTTAAAAGCAATTTTTAAATAAGGGGTTGTTATTATGCAAATTTTTATTTCCTTAGCTTTTTGTAGAATATAAATATACAAAGTTTTATTTCTCAGTTAAGGTTATACTTTTCCAAATTAGAGTTAAAATAGTCACTATTGTAGCAGTGTAGCTCTATGAAAAGATATTTAGGAAAGGAGAATGTCAGGGTCTGGTGGAACATGGATGTTTGGGATAAAGAATGTACATAATTTAATATAAATAGGATTTTTCAATTTAGATGGGAAATAGCAGAAATGACTTTGGGAGAATAAATTGAGAGAGAGAAAAGTAAGAAATCACATGATCTTCTCCAATATAATGGGGAATTTTTATGTTTTAGGAGACTTAGAAGTAAAATAAAACAGAGGAAAAACTAGGAAAGGAAATTGCAGGAAGAAAAGAGAATTTAAGAATTTGGTCTGGAACCTAAATTTTTTGAAACTCCTAGTTAACTCACAATGTCACTGTCAAGCGAAGTATGCACTTACACACAGATACACATAGGATATTTGCATAAGACACAAAAATAATCCCTTAAATTCTCAAAACATAAATTATGAAAGGCAGGAAGGCTAGCGACACATGGATCACTTTTCTAAGTCATTTAAGCTCGTGTTTTTCCGGTTCCACTAATCACAGAAGATTGAGGTGCACGTCTTGATGTCTAAGGTGGTATGAGTGGACATGTAAAATCACAGCTCACCTCTTTTAGAGTATTTGGGTTGACAGGAAACCCTTTCCCCCCCGAGAGGCTGGAGTATTTCTTTTCCAGATTACAAAGATTTTCCTTTTCCTGAAAGAACACAAAATCTATTAAGTTTAGTCAACTTTGGATTTCCCTGATGACTAATGACCTTTAATATTTTTTCAGATGACTTCATATATCTTTTGTAAAGTGTTTATATTTAAGTCTTTTGCCTGCTTTTTAAAAAATTATTTATTGGGTGTTTAAGTGTTATTATTGAGTCATAGGAGTTTTTAATATATTCTGGATGCAAGTTCTTTACCATTCCCTCTTTAAAAAAATATCTTTCCTTACCCCAGGGCACTTGCACTCCTATAATTTCTTCTGGAAACTTCATCACTTCAAGTTTTAAGTTTAAATCTATGATTGCTCCCAAATTAATTTGTATGTATGGTGTGAGAATGGATGGTGTTGAGGTTCCTTTTCTTCCTTGTTTACCCAGTTGATCCAGCACTATCTCTTGGAAAGACTTTCCTTTCTCTACTTGATTTCTTGGAGTTTTTGTAAAAAAATGAATTAGACAGCATATGTGTGGATCTACTTCTGGACTCTGTTTCCATTGTTCTATATATCTATTTGCATGCCAGCACCACACACACAAGCAGTCTTAAATCCTGCTGCTTGATAGTAAGACTTGAAGTCAAATAATGTAAATTCTCCAACTTAGCTCTTGTTGAAAGTTGTTTTGGCTATACTACACTGTTTATATTTTCATATACAGACAATTCTCATATTTTGCAGAGCTAATGTTCCACTATGTGGCCATGAACACTGAATTAGTGAATGCAGAACCAGTGTCCTTAAAGGAATGACAGGGTTGGATTACTGGAGCCTCTGTATTGATCAATCAGCAAACACACATAACTTTATTTAGTGTGTTTCTGTAAATGATGATCAACTAAATTTTATTATCAAACTGCCAACCTCTACAAAATGTCTGTTGGAATTTTTATTGGGATTGAGCTGCATCTATAGGTCAAATTTGGGAAAATAAAAACTTTAATACTTATGAACCATAACTTTTACAATAGAATTATGTTTCATGTATTTTTAATAAGGAAATATTATTTCTGTGAGGGTGTCTATCCATTTATAAAAATTTATCCCTAAGAAATTTCTTCCTTTTAGGCTAAAATTTCAGAAACATATTATATATTACACTATATAATTTATAGTGCCCTGGACTACTATATGAAAGGGTAAAATGGCAATAGGGAGACTAATAGTGCTAAATCAGAGTTCATCCCTAGATCAGCTGAAAGGAATGGCAACTATAGTTCCATTCAGAAGTTTGTAGTGCTGAAGAAGCAAGAGGAGAGGTGCTGCCTGGGATTGGTGTGGACTACAGGAGCACTTTGAGTGAACTGATAATTCTCCATAAAACCCGGGTCTTCCTCTCTATTCTCGAACTAAATGTAGCTAAAATGGGAATGCTCCAGCTTCACTTCTTCTAGGTGGGGTCATGGTATAGCTTCATATTTTAAAGAATCATCTGGGATTGTTTTTTTTCCTTCACCCCATTCTGGATCCATCTCATATGATCCCAAATGTCACTGGCCTGCATTCAAGGCTCAGTTTGGAGAATAGGCCCATCAACTCACATTTCTGGTGCCTTATTCATGAAGTAGACGATGGCCATAGCAGGGAATCTGGTTGTGGAGAAATCCCTTTCCATGTAGCCACTTCAGGGGCTGGGGTGTGGACATGGTCCCTTTGGTGAGAATAACCTTTATCCCAAAAGACATTCTTAGATTGCAATCCACTGCTCACTATTAAAAGGCACTTGCTTTGAAGGAAATGACTTTCCCCAAATTTCCAGTGCTGAAAGGAAAATACTTACTCTTTGCAGCATCATTATTAAATTATTCTTTTCTTTCACAAAGTGGTCTTGTTCTCTCTGAGCCTGCTGGACAATGTGATTGGCTTGCTTTTTCAATGCAGAAATTTTTTCCTGGAGGAAAAGAAGATGATAATAGAAAGATGCAAATTAGACATACAAAGGTTTACCAGTCTGTCCTGGAAACAAAAAAAAAGTGTTTATAGCTGGAATAATACTCTCATTGATGGTTGGCCATGATTACTACCCAGAGGCAGTTTCCTAGGACGCCAAGCTTGTGGCTTTTCCTTACCTAACGACAACACAGTTGGAGCATTTAAAATCTACTTGAAGAACACAGAAGTCAATAGGAAATCTTGTTTTAAAATATAAATGAACTTTTGGCATCGTCTTGGGATGCCACAATGAAATTTCTTATTTAAACTGACAGCTTAAGAAGTCACCTTCTCCATCTTCCCTTTGCTCAATTTTTTTTGGTTTAGTCCAGAGTGCTGGGGTCTAAATTCTAGAATAAGAGCTGATTTCTGGACCTGGTATCTGGGTGCTAGGGATTGGGAGGAGTCAGTAATGTGCATGGCATTCATGGGGCTATTTCTAATGGTGACAAGCTATCAGCCAGCTTTGTGAACTATTGGTCAATGGACAGAGGAAGTTTCTAAGCAGATTTTGTTCATATAATTATTCTGAATCCAATTACTATGATTGCAAAAGGAAGTAACTGAAAACAAATATCGAAATTTCTGATTTTCTCTAACTCGGTTTTCACATAAGAAAAAAAAAGTATTATTTATAAATGCATCCATAGCATTAAGTAACAATGACTATAACATGTAATGTTTATCTAGTTTAAAGCACCATTTGGCATGTAGATGGCAGGCTCTATAATCTGCAAAATGTGATATGTGATTAAATACTCAAAGACATTCAGATGAGGAAAAAACCAAGATGGAGGCATAGGTGAACACCTAAACTGCTGCCTCGTACAACAATTTCAAAACTACAGCTAAAAGACAGAATAGACATCATCCAGAACCACAGGAAAGCTGGTTGAGTGGAAATTCTACAACTAGAAGGAAAGAGAAGGGCTCACGGAGACCCAGAGGAGCTGCAAAAAGCTGAGGTACAGAGACACATGCATGGAGAGGATAGGCAAAGGAGTACCTGGCTGGCTTCCTCTAGTGGGAGGGAGATGGAAACTCCCAATTTCACTGAACCCCAGGTCCGACAGCACTGAACCCCAGTTCCAGGCGAGACTCATATGAGTGAGTCTGGACTATTGTGAAAAGGAAGGAGAGCACAAAAACTTAGGGGAGCTGCTAAAGCAGAAGCCTGGAGGTGCGCGAGCATGATTGTGCAGAAGGCTGACTGATTGTGCCGCTGGCTTTCTTTAGCGGGAGGAAGACAAATCCTCCCAACTACACTGAAATCCAGCTCTGACTGCACTGAACCCATTTCAACAAGACCCTGGCAACCCAGACTCATATGGGTCCCCAGAGTGCACGGTAACTGAGGGGAGCTGGAAAGGCAGAAGTCTGGAGGCATGTGAGCATGAATGTGCAGAGAGGGCTGCAGTGATTACCCAGGGACATTGAGACCCAGGGGCTGCATAGGGTGGGGTTGACAGGAAGCCAAGGCTGTCGGCTCAGCCCTGAGACTCCGGCCCACCCAAGCTGAACACTTGAACACAATTGTGCAAGTCTTGTATCATAAGGCTCACTCCAGCAGAGAAGTTCTCCTGGTGTAGACACAGCTAATTCTCACCAATTGGCTTGGAGGTCAATTCCCCCCAGTGATACCAAGAACAATCAAGGCTTAACTATAACAAGGCTGTACACACAGTCCACAAAAGGCGCACCAAAAGAATCCATCTCAGGTAACCTGGGAGGCAGAGCTATTGGGCCATATAGGACACCTAGCACACAAATCTACTCTACCAACTCAGGGAAGTAGCGAAAATGCAGAGACAAAGGAACAGATCTCAAACAAAAGAAATGGAGGAAAACAAATGATTGGATATACAGTTCAAAACCATGGTTATAAGGTTTCTCAACAATTTCTTAGAAAAGATGGATAAATTTAGCGAGACCCAAGAGGAGATGAAAAAGGACCAACTAGAAATTAAACATACACTGACTTAAATAAAAAATATTATACAGAGACCTGATAGCAGAGAAGAGGAACACATACAAAGAAGCAGAAAACACTCAACTGGAAAAGCGAAAAAAAAAAATTCAAAAATTGGAAGATGGTGTAAGGAGCCTCTAGGACAACTTGAAGTGTACCAACATCAGAATTATGTGGGTGCCAGAAGAAGAGACACAGAAAGATATTGAAAACCCATTTGAAGAAATAATGACTGAAAACTTCCACCCCCTGGTGAAAGAAAATCCAGGAAGCACACAGAACCCCAAACAAAAGGAATCCCAAAGAGGACACACCATAATTAAAATACCAAGAGTGAATATTAAAAGCAGCAAGAGAAAAAGAGTTAATTACCAACAAGGGAGCACCCATAAGATTGTCAGCTGATTTCTCAACAGAAACTATGCAGGCCAGACAGGAGTGGCAAGAAATATTGAAAGTGATGAATAGCAAGAACTTAAAACCAATATTACTCTACCCAGCAAAGCTATCATTCAGAATTGAAGGGCAGATAAAGAGCTTCACAGATAAAACTAAAGGAGTTCATCAACACCATACCAGTATTATATGAAATGCTGAAAGGTACTCTTTAAGAAGAGGAAGAAGAAGAAAAAGGTAAAAATAAAAATTATGAACCACAAATACATATCTATCAAAAGTTAATAAAAAAATCAAGTGAATTAAAAATTTGATTAACAGAATAAACTGATGAATATAATAGAATCAGGGGCATAGAAAGGGAGTGGACTGATAATTCTCAGGGGGAAAGAGGTGAGGGGGATGCAGGGAGATACTGGACAAAAATCATACACCTATGGATGAGGACAATGTTGGGGGGAGGTAAAGGCAGAGGGAGGGGTGGGAGCCGGATGGAGGGGAGTTATGGGGGGAAAAAGAGGATCAATTGTAATAGTCTGAACAATAAAAATTTATTAAATTTAAAAAAAGACATTCAGATGTAAAGACAGACACATGCTATAGCTATAGCTATATTAATGATTACTATTGTCACATAGTGAGGGATATATTATGATTTTTGCCTTGAATGACACCCAGCAAACATACCTTTCTAGTAACAATGTTCCGTTGATATTCAGCCACCTCACGCAAAAGCTGTTGGGTCAGGTTCTCCTTTTCCTCATCCAGACGGCTCTCATGCTCTAGCTGCTGGAATTCCAGGTCCTCAAAGTGTTTGCTCTCAACATCCAATAGGTCAGCATCCTTTGGAAAAAAGCAAATGAAAACAAGACACATCAGATTGGCTACAGCCTTTTTAATGTGAAAATTTTTTTTTTAAAAAGCAAACAATCCAAAATATCCTTTCAATTACAACATCAAACAGGGTTATAATATGGTAACCCTTTCCTTTTGGAATTAATCCCCAGTGCAGAGACTGTTATTAGAATTGTAAAGGACTTGGGGGTAGGGAATGGGAACACATTTATTTCACCATTGATTTTAGACTGCTTTGTGGACAAAGAAATCCTAGCTTTAAATCTACTGGGTGGCTTTAAAATGGATCACCAAGTATACAAAGAATTCCGTGGATAACATAAATATTATCTCCAGACCAAAGATGTGACATAGTCTCTTGAGAAAATTTCCATTTTCCACAAATGGTCAAGTAAAATGAGACTTTAGTGATTAAATTCAAGATTTCAAAGTTGTTGACTGTAAAAAAAAATAAGTTGGCATACATAACAGACCAGAGGTCTCTAGGAGGGACAATATGCCTTAAATGGCATACCACACAATGTACTAAGATGTGAAGAGAAAATATTAGAGCTCCTTTATACTTCATTTTAGTTTTTCCTTTCCTTTTATAATTCCTCAATAAATGTTCTTTAATCTACATACAGATAGAATAGCATATATTCATTATTTAAAATAAATATATATTTTTGAGCATGCATAAGTATATATATGATCAATGTAACATATAGGCATGCATGCTCACATAATTTTATTGAAGAGAGGTGTAATCAAACATATTTGTAGATTGGGTTCTTAAAAAATTGTTTAGAAAACTTCTTAGTGGAAAGAAGGGACCATAGCTCTTATCAGGCAGAAAGAGAGACTCAAAGATTACATTCTGTACTCTGGGTAATCTTGAGGACACTTAAGAAAGATCTGCAATCATAAAAATCAGATGATCTAAAACAGGCATTCTCCAACTTAGAAGATACCTGAAGACAAGAATGAATCTGTATCTGTGTGAAAATCGACTTATATTGTCTAAGTTATTCTCCAATCTATTTAAAAAAACAAACAAAAAAACACCCACTCCTTTACTTTTGGAGACTTTGACAGAACTATAAATGTGGTATGTATAAATTTTTAAAAATATATAATTTATAAATAATCTATGGCAAAAAAGAATAGGCGGCTGAACTATATGGGTCACAGCTCTTCATAGGCAAAAATAACCCAATACTTTTTTTCAATCAAAGAGTTGAAAAAATAAATATATCATAATTCAGATCTGCATCAGTATTTAACTCCATCCACCTCCTACTTTTTATGTAAGTGATAATAAATTAAGTCTTTTAATCAAGTGGGTTATATTTTTATTTTATGGAATAAATTGTATTCTGAGAATGATTCTCAGAAGAGATATTAGCTACCATGTAACCCATGTGACTAAAACCAACACTATAGCAACAGAAGTGTATTCTCAAAGCTTAAGAGCAGAAAAAACAATTTAAAAAATTTATCATTTAAAACTTCTTTACACTTTAATTGGAAAGACTAAAATATGGTTTTGGTTTCAAGTTATTGCCTGACATTTCAAGTTTCTCTGACATTTCATGTTTATAATTTCTAAGGAAATTAATAAATTCAGACCAAAACTAGCCTCTACTGAAGAAATTAAGAGATAACTCATGTAGTATGTCTTGAAACAAGAATTAAGTCCTATAGTCTTGTAGCAATACATTAGCTGATATATTTATTCAAACAGGCATGCACACTAATTTTTAAAGTCTTTCCATTAAGATTGGTTTGTGTCTAAATGTTATTAAGTTAAAAATTTAATAAACCTTTTTTTTTTAGTTTATAGATAATCTATATTCAAAGTGGATATATGGCTCACAATATATTCACAATGCTAGTTCCTCACTCCACATCTGGTTAACATGAGAATGTTATTTTAACCACACGAAGGTCAGAGAGTCACTAATTAATTTGTAGTAAATATTTAAACTACTGCATGACACTAATAGCTTACTAGGAAGGAAACTGGAAAACTAAAGCTAAACTTGGCACTCAGATTCCATGGGCATAATCATCTGATCAAGTTATCTAAACTATCAAAATGTGTGTCTATAAACTTACACTGTGAAATAAAAACAACTTGGGAGGGCAAAAAAAAACATTTCAAAGATATTAGATAATACAAATTTAGGGGATGGAAATTGGAGGCAAAAGTAGTTTCATTGAGCACAAAACAATATAGGCAGGAAACTCCGGTTAGTGTATGCTGAGTTGAATGAAAATATGAACACTACTTCACTACTAGAAGAACATTATATTAGTAAATCTTTACCACTGGCAAGCTTAAAGGCCAGGTGTGAAAGGCCATGAAACAGCTCACTAAAGAAAATTCAGTGCAATTCCTTTTTTTCTTTCCAATAACTTTTGAGAATTTATATGGCAGAGTTTATATGTAGATCTTTATGTTTTCTTTGCCTCTAGAGGAAGAAGAGAATAGATGTGATAAAGCCAGGAGAGATTAAAATAATGATTTCATGATAGCTCAAGACCAAGTCTGAAAGAAAATATAAATGGGATTCAGGGTTTGTTTACATTCCTGCATCTTATGTTCTACAGTCAAACACTTTAACTGCATACTTTTGGAATCTGAAAAGATAATGGTACAATGGTACATCTACTGCAACCTCTTCATGTTATATAGGAGGATACTGAGGCCCATGTAGGTTGAATGACTTGTGCAAGATTAAATTATAAACTGATTATAGAGTCACTGACATCGTCTCCCAATTATAGATATCATGGTGCCCTGCTGGTGTAGCTTATTGGTTGAGTGTCAACCTGTGAATCAGGAGGTCATGGTTTGATTCCTGATAGGGGCACATGCCCAAGTTGTGGCTCCATCCCAGTGTGGGGCCTGCAGGAGGCAGCCAATCAGTGATTCTCTCTCATTATTGAATTATTGATGTTTCTCTCTCTCTCTCTCTCTCTCTCTCTCTCTCTCTTTCCCTCCCTCCCTCCCTCCCTCCCTCCTACCCTCTCTCCCTCCCTTCCTCTCTGAAGTCAATTAAAAAAATAAACACGCACGCGCGCGCACACACACACACACACACACACACACACACACACACAAAATAAATTTGTTTTTAAACCAGGAGCCTAAAGTCAACTAGGCAGCTGAATAAATATCCAAAGCACAAGAAACTATCCTAGCCAGGTGTTGCCTGAATTTAATAATGGAACCTATCTTGGCAAATGAAAGACTCATTTAATTTCAGCTTTCTTTCCCACACTACTCATACCTCGGGGAGCAATTTGATTGGTGAGCCCATATCCACTACATACTACTACAGGCCATGAAACAACATCAGAGGAAAAGTGCAATCTGACTCTTAAAGCAATGATTTAGAGGTAAGAAGCGCAGTCATAAATCCATAGGGTTAAATACACAAAATCAACCTACAATTTCAGCTTATGTATTTGAGACAACATAGAGTTTAAGAAAATGATGTTCTTCCTATTTCTTTATGATTTTATTTTGTATAACCTGCCACTTAATGAAATTTGTTGTAATAAAACCAACTTTATTGAATCTAGTTAAAATGCCTTGGGGAAAACTTTGTGGTGAAATGGTAATCTGAAATGTTTGAGGTCTGAAGGGAAATGAATTGTGGTAACACAGGACAGTTTCACTTCTCACGAAATAAGTGAACTTTTTACTGATTAAGCCAAAGGATTGGTAAAGAGTCACTATGGTCATTATTCCTGAAAAACAGACTTAGTAGACCTCTTGATATCAAGAGAACAGGAACCATCACAAGCCAGTTTCTCTCTTACGAGGGAAAAGGGGTTTTATGATAAGTATATTACACTCTGCTTGGAGAGGAAGAGGAAGGAGTCTTTGACTTTAATTAGTGAAATATGCTTTCTGCATAATTTCCTTTCCTCTTTTGTACTCAAAATCCTTAGAACATATACAAATTTATGTGTTATCCTATAGAAGCTAAATTAAGCAAACAGCAATTATATCAACCTGAATTCAGTTTATTAATAGAATCTACCAATTTTTATCTGAAGTGATGTTATAAAGAATACAAACAATAACTGCATAACTAGAGGAAAGAATAAACAAAATATATAACTATCAGCTATGTAAAAACTTTAGTAATAAGGAAAGTTGAAAAATATTAAACAACTATAAAAATCAGTCTCTCTACCTCTTTTGTGAACTGGCATAAATACAAATAAATGAAAAACTAAAATAATTTTATGAAAACTATTATTCCTTTCCTAATCATTGATTCCACAAAATTTCCAGAGAAGGGTGCCAATGAGGGATTAGGAGTTTTATCTTCTTACAGTAAATTCAGCTGCACATGATAAAATGAATACAGAGGAAGAAACACTGTTGGAACTTTCTTTGATCCAACATTGTAAGAAATAACAAGTATTAAAACTGTTATGCTGTAGTTTAACTTGTCTGCATTTGGCACTCTATATTAAGATGCTTACAACCTCTGCAATATACAGAAAGGTTTTAACTAATTTTTCATAACCTAGTGATGCTCAAGGTCATCTTAAACATTTTCCAGGGTTGGCTATCTTATTTTTCAACCTGGGAAAACTCAAGGAGATAGACATAATGGCATGAATGAAACTAGCCTTCTTTTCTACTCATGTGGAATCATAAATTGTAAGACTACTTACTATTATGTGATTTCTTTGAAAGTCCAAGACTTTTAATGATTGCTTCCCCAGGGTCACACTTTATTTGGCCTTCTGTTTTGAAGAAATAGCCTTGCTATCTATGAACTGAGAAGTGGCCTTTACCAGTGATTCTAAAACCATCCACATAGTTGTGTTTTTAATTAGTGAAACATGCATTATGGATCAGTGAATAACCTGATGAAGCTCAACTAGAAGGTCTGTGATTCACTAAGTTTTTCAAAGTCGTGAAATTCACATAGAAGATGATGAGGCCATTGTTACTGTTCTTCATCTTGAGGCTGCATGTTTGATTGCTGTGATTGTGCTTGTGAGTTCAACGTCACTACTAGTAAGAAGTAGAAAGAAAAACCATACACTAAGCAGTGGTGGGGAACAAATAGGAGAATAGGGGAATTTTTGGACAAGAGGATAAAATCAAGCTAAAAAATATTCAAGGGCAAATAGTATTCACAATGCAGAACAGAATGGGGTAAAGATGTCAGTTGATTTAAATGCTACAATCTTGATGACCATTACATGTCAGGAATTGCTCTTTAAAAAACTAAAACAGAAAATAAACAACAAAAAGCACCCAAAAACCAAGAATGTTTTTACATTATCAGTTAGGTGAAGGATTCTAACTAGGTAATTTTTAATGATTAGCATGATATAATATATACTGTCAGCATGCATATTTCTATTTAAAAAAAATATCTAATGACTGGAACTTATGCAAATTTATGGTATGTGAAAAAGGAAGTCAGAGTAAGTGGAATTTAATTGAAAAAACAAAAACAAAACAAAACAAAAAAAGCAAAAAACAATGGGCACATTCCTGTTTGCTACTGACCCTCTTCAGCTGCAGCTGTAACTGTTCCCGCATGGACTCAGGACAAGTGTCCAGCTGGGTCTTCTGCTCGGAGTAAAGCTCCTGAAGCCTCTCTAGTTTTTCCCTTTCAGCATCAAGCTTTACCTTCTCCTGAAGTTCAGAAATCAGAAAATAGAAGAATAGAAATTACCTTCACACCTAAGCAGGCGTTAGTGAACATTTCCCAAGGATAACACATACAGTACAGTATATGCAAACTTTAGATATCCTATGAACATAGAAACATAGGTTAGTGACTAGGAAAAGTGGGTATAAATGGAAGTGGAAACAAGGGACCCATTTCTGTATTCTTAAAACACAATCTATTTCCTGGATTATTGGCAATGGTACTTCTACCCTTCCTTCCTTCATGTCACCATGTTACAAAAGCCGGAGAAGCAATGGTAATGTTGGTCAATGGTCAACAAAGAACAAAAGCAATGCCCACAGAATTCATAAGATAACCTTGCAGAGTCACTTGGCAGAGAGCCAGACAATGAAAAGCAGGCATTTATTTCAAGTACTGTGGTAGCCCAATTTGCTCAAGACATTTCTTAGACAAGCTTTAGAAATCATTGAACTTTTATTCCCATGTCAGAGGCACTTTCAACACTTTAGATAACTCCTCAGCATCCAAAACAGTTCTAGCTATCTGGTAAACCTCAGTGCGTAAGCAATTTGAGGATCTGATTCCAAGGAGAACATCTAATTCAGAGGCTGAGAGAGTTAGTAAAACAACAACAACAACAACAACAAAAAACAACACACACAAAAAAAAACTTGACTAAGCAGTGAGAGGAAGGTATGTAAGAGACACTGAATGTGTGACATTTAACTATGGAGATAAGAACTTCCTCTACAAGGACTGACTGAAAAAATAAGTGAAACATGGACTGTGAAAAGAGGAGAGAAAATCAGGATTCAGAGAATGAAGAGTAAGGAGAAGACAGCACTAAATCCCTCCTAAGTCACACACACTAAAGTGACCCTGGACATTTTCCTGTGTATAACAGGTGAATCTGTAATACAGTAATTACTAGGCCTTCCAATGCCACCCGGTAAACAATCAAAACTTCAACCTGTTTAGTACTGGTCTTCCCAACTTATGTTCCCTTTATGATACTCTGAACACTTGATGTAAACTTCAGGCCTGATTCTCTCCTTGTGGAACACTCTCGGACTACACAAAAGCACTTTATGAAGCATGACCACATTTTCACCCTCAGTAAGCAAAATACCATGTCCTTCTTTTCCTTCGTTCACTCTGTGTGAATTGGTAGAAATAAAACTGGCTTCTAAGTATATTTCGGAAGTATTTTTTTAAAAGATGAAGTTCTGAAGTAGGCCTATGAAATTATACTTACTATAACTTCTTCATCCAAATGGCCATGATTTCCTGTGTAAACATATATTTAGATTCTTTATAAAAGATGTTATGGTTTTTTAAAAGTCTAAAACAATTTACTTGAGTCTCTATTTCTGGCTTAAATTTTAAAGTGTCAAGGACATTTTAGAAATGTATGTTTTGATTTAGAAATGCATTATTTTCTCAAAATGATTAAATCCAGAAATCATAAAACTGAAATCCTACTTCATATATCAACCTAAAGATGATTCTGCAACTTATAACTCAGGAGATTGTGAGTACAGTGTCCTTGTCTATAATGGCACGTTTGCTCATTGGGCACATACATTGAGCAGGAATTAGAGAAAGTAATGACACTGTTCAGAGAAATAAGGATTCTCAAGTGCTGATTCATAGTAAAACTGAATATACTGGCAATACCAGTTAGATTTAGTCTTTACTTTTAGAATCAACCATTTTTTTCTTAATAAAACCAGCAATACAGAGTATTCATTGTGTTTTGGCCAATAAAATGTATTTCCTCTGTGTGTGGATCAAAGATGGCACTCTTTAGAAAGCAAATAATTTTATCCCAAAGCAATTCTATTTCTAGGTATTACATCACCAAATATGGCAGTAAATCTAGTTCCAAACAGTAAATTAAGTAAATTAAAAAAACCATATATTCCAATTAAATACCATAAGTTCAAGACCCCCACATTTAAAGTTCTATTTGATAAAGAACACAAATGCAATATTTAATAATATTAAAAGGTGTTGACCTAAAACACATTTCAATCCAAAGAAATAAACAATTACTCTGATGCCCTCATTTAAAAAAATTGTTAATAATAGGTCACAAATGAACAGCTAATAAAAAAATACCTTATGTTTACATAGTGCCTTCCTTCTGAGGTGCTCAAAACGTTTCGCAATTCCATACAAGGGGGTGGTTAGAAGAATTATGCAAGCAGGCACCATCAGAACCTTCTGCAGCTTCTCTGAGATTTACCAGTAAGGCTGTGACCACTACCTAGGTCTCAGTGGGCCCAACACGAGGGAAAAGGAAGTAAAGAGGAAGGATAAAAGAAGGACTAGTGTCAGGTGTACCCGGCCATAAATCCCAGAGGACCACAGAGGTGACATCACTCCTGGGAGAGCCAAAAGTAGACCAACTCTGAGTCAGAAAGAAATTAATATTCCTCTCTCCTATTTACTGCCCAGGAAGTTTTCAGAGGAAAATTAGCTCCAAGCAAGTAGTTAATTAGAGCTGAAAGTATCACCTAAATACAGCAAAGGTAAAATAGATGGACAAATTAGATGGCATTCTAATTGCTTTCTACCTGTAAAATATTAAAACGGTGTCATTCTCTTCCCCGAGATTCAAAACTCACCTATTCCAATGACCATAGCACAGTGATATTTTCCAAACGTAAAATTGAGAATTTTTTTAAAAAGATCCATAAAATTGACTTTCAGGAAATACATGAACTAAGATAAATTTTTAATATTTTAATAAATATAATTTTGTTGAAAAAATAGGATTTCAAGGAATTTGGACACACCAGGAAAGTACAGGGGACATTTATAAAAAACCAAGAACAGACCAAGATTCCCTAGAGACACGGTTGCTTCCATCAGCACTATTCTTACATTGATTTGTCCTCATCACAAATTCATTGCCAGATGGTGTCTGTTTTGTGTAGTTAAGACTGATGTTTCTGAGGTATATATACAACCAAAAGTAAATTATTTGTGGGCAATTGAAAGTAGAAATCAGTACATAAACCAGGCTTATATCTGTTTCCATAGTGAGTTGTTCATTCACTCACTCAATAAATATTTATAAGGGGCTAGAGGTAGAGAAGAGAGGGAACTTAATCACTTCTCATGAAGTACAGGCTATTCAGCTCTGTGATTCCTAGACCAGACTGCACATTAAATAGAATACCTTCTGTGAGCTTTTCAATATGTTATTTCCAGGCCTCCTCTTAGTCAGAAAGGCTAAGGAATGAGCCTTTAAGAAAATCTCGTCAGCCCAGCAGGAATGGCTGTTGGTTGAGTATTGTCCTGTGCACTGAAAAGTTGACGGTTCAATTCCCATTCAGGGCATATACCTAGACTGTGGATTCCACCCCTGGTTGGGCATGTAAAGGAAGGCAACAGATCAATGTTCCTCTCTCACATTGATGTTTCTCTCTCCCTTCCTCTCTCTAAACATGTCCTCGGGTGAGAATAAAAACACACAAAACAACAACAAAAATCTTTCCAATTTTCCTAATATGCAGCCAGGCTGAGAATCACTATTTAGCCACCCAGGATGATGTGAAAGGCAAAAGCAATTAACTATATTTTGATTTTCCAAATGAAGACACCAGATTCTACCACAAAGTACGTCAAAAGTTGTTCTTAAATATTTGGTCTTAGCACCTTTGCTTCAGAATATAAAAGGCTTCTCTTATAAGAAACATCCCAGTTGTTTTTGTCCAAATTTTTACATTCAGATTAAATTCTTCAAGTAAACTAAGCGAAAATTGGGTTGTGAGAGTTTCAATATCCCATATGCATTCAGAGATAAATGATGCATTTCAAATTCAGGTGCAAAATGATTCTCCTCTAATAGACAAATGGTGAGGAGTGGTTATAAAGTTACCCTAAATAATTTGAATTTGCACAAAAGAATTGCCAATAATCTTGAATGAACGTAATAGAACGAGGGTTGTCATAGGACCACTTATGTTGCTAGATCTGTGCTTAGAAGACAGTACCATAAGTTTTCTCTTTTAAGTGGTATTCTTGAACTGAAAGTTAACTTGTTGGTTCTATCTGAGTTTCAATACCACACATAAATTCTTGAATACCAATGAAAAATAATCATTGTAGCATACCTAAGTGCACAATACTTGTTAAGTATAGGGTTCAAGATTATTCTGAAAAGATTCTTACTTTATTAGCTTGTATGGCTGCTAGTTAAAACAGAGGATTCAGTTAAATTTTAATTTCAGGTAAATAATAAATTACCAAATAATACATGAGACATAATTATACCAAAAATGTCTCTTCACATTGTCATGCCATGAACTCATAGGGAATGGGCTCCTGCACCTCAGGCTCCTTCCCATTGGTTCTCACACAGTGTGCCTCTCTGGGGGGAGCTGGCTGGCTTTTCAGCTGAACCCAGGTTTCTTTCTCTGTGGCTCCCTTCTTCTTCTGATCATTTTCCTTCACACATTCCAGGGGGCTATCTCAGCTCTTGGAGTGTTTAATACGCTCAGCATGTACATTCATTCTGTTGGCCAGATCTTGACCTTAACTTATTTGTTCACAACAATGTTCACCACATGTTGGATGACACTGTAGATTCTTCCAGTTTTGCCATGGGAACATTTGTGAACACTATACTTCCCTTGATGCCTACATCATCTTTTTTTTTTTAATATTTTATTGATATTTTACAGAAAGGAAAGGAGAGAGATAGAAAGTCAGAAACATCGATGAGAGAGAGACATCGATCAGCCGCCTCCTGCACGCCCCACAGTGGAGATGTGCCCGCAAGCAAGGTACACGCCCCCGACCGGAATCGAACCAGGGACCCTTCTGACGCTCTATCCACTGAGCCAAACCAGTCTCGGCTACATCATCTTTTTTGTAGATTTGCATCTATGTGGCCAAAAGAACAACTCCATGTTTTCTAAAAGGCCCAGAAAACACATAGCGGTGCCTCTCTTCTTTCCCTTTGTGTTAGTCATTTTGGCGAACTATTGAAACATGTTTATTCCGGCCCAATGGAAAAAGTTATTTTCTGGATATTGGAAATGCAAATTTAACTGGAGGGGGACAAATCCAAAAACCTCATTAGTTTGATAAGGTTTTCTTGAAAAAAAAGATCCATCTTTGTAACTTCCAAACTGTTTAGCACAGAATCCAGCACACAGTAGGTAATAGGAACATGTTTCATGAAACATTGGGTCCCATTTTGAATGGGTTCAATGATGGGTTAAAATTCATACTCCCTAAGCCATCATTTTTAAGGGTGGTCCATCCAAAATCCTCTCTGAACACCCTAGAATCCCTTTTCTTAACATTTTCTAAACACTGTGGTATTGTCTACCAGGCAGGCATCCTCCTTGGTTCATAGATTATGCAACTATTTTAAGCCCAAAACCACTTATCGGAAATTCTTAAGGCCACAAGTGTTCCAGATTTCAGAATATTCTTAATTTTAGAGGGGTTACAGTTTATACAGCCTATGTTATATGGCATTTCCAGTGAGGTTGGGAAGATACCTTTACTCAAACATGTTACGATTTCTACAGCTACTTAAGAATATTCACACCAAGTGAATATTAGTCAAAGTCAGGTTTTTCGACCAACTAAGTTTTGGTGTCAACCTTACTAAACTAAAAGTTTTTTCCCTCCATAAAACTTTTCAGATTTTTGAATTGCAGAGGAATGCTATAAACCTATATCAACAAATGGTGATTGTCAAGAACCCATTCTCTGTGCCTGTGAGGCATTTCCCTATTATTTCTTTTTAGGATTATTTCCCTTTAGGCTTTGATATTTTAATTACAAAATTAATGGATATTTAGTGTAAAAAAAACTTGATAAATGAAAACACTAAGAATTTATGTAATCAAACAACCACCAGAAAAAAAAAATACACCAATCTGGAATCCTGTTGTTTTAATCCTCAAATCCTATGATATATTTCTACTTCCTCTAACCAGGGAGCTAACTTTGAAATGTAAGAAAGAAGCAAGGGAAGTGCTGGGTCCCTCTACACATGGACTGTGACTTGGCCAACATTCTGCACTCAAGAGGCATTAGCACTTTGCTGAGGAATTCGAGGGCTGGCTCAAGGTCTTCCCCTGGCTCTGCAGGAAGGATGGGGAGGAAGTAACAGGTACTTTGGCAAGATAATAGAAGGCAATAAAATTTAACCATTTGAAAAACAGTGACATATGCTTATTATAGAAAAATCAGTCCATTAATTTAAGATTTCATTCAGGACCATGTTGTATGGCATAGAGTGATATAAGCTTTAGTTCACACCTTTAAGAATATTTGGCTATAAAATGTGCTGGTCAGGATGGCTACAGAATATCATAATCTACCTGAATGAGGATCATTAAGAAAACACATAAGAAAAATCTATATAAACAAACACATCTCAGCAGCTGCCCAAAATGGGACTTTGCCTTGGCTGAAGGCAGTGGAAGGAAGGGAAGCCGGCTCCCCTAGAGGCTTTTGGCCAAACTGAGCTCCCTGGATCTGGTGGCCGCCACACCCTCAGTCACCAAGCCCAGTAAACTGGACCAATTTAATAGAGCAGAGATGAACAATCCTCTCTCCTTTTATTCCCCATCTACCCGCATAAAACATGATGGCCTCTGCTTACTGGAGTGTTTAATTAACCTGAGTTCATCAAATAAACATCCCCTCTAAGTTGATGTTTGAGTCGGATACTTATATCTGCTCAGGGTTCATCTGACTCATAGAGATTCTGTCTGTGATGGGACCGCTGTCTGAGAACACGACAGGCAGGTGGCATTAGCTCAAAATGACATGGAAACAAGCTTACTGGTGCTCTTGACAGCAGTACCCAGAAGGGCAATGAAAGCCACTGAGCAAATGTTCAATAAGTATATAACTGAATACATCACCTATATTTTATTTTATATGTATCATGATGCTTATATGGTAACATTTAATAAATAATAATAATCTATATTAATTTATACTAAATGTATCAAATTAAATGACAGTTCCCAAATCAGTTAAAAGACATAATACTAAAGACTGGTCTTGAGAGCCAAGGAAATGAGTCAATAATTTCACAGCAGGATTTGAACTCTGAGCCAGGTCTACAGGATGTGCTATCAACAACTGAATCAGAGCTTGCCCAAAAGAGATATGTTTTCAGGTTTTGGTTTACTCATTCCACAGTTTATATCTGATAGCAGCAACAGGTGTATGGAAAAGGAAGTGAGAATTCAAAAGAGCAAAGGCCACTTCCTCCTTCTGTCTTACGCTCGGCTCGACTGTCAGTGTGATTACAAGCCCATTGGCATGTGCAGTTGGGCCGCCCATCCCAGCTGTCCTGACACTTGGCCGCTTTGCTCTTGGGCAGGTGTTTGGCTCAGTGCTTCTGGAAAGGCCCAGCCTAGACGTGTCCTTAGCAAGAGATCCATGAACAATTCTCAGAGAACACTGGGTGGTATGCTGGCACTTACTACAAGCTCAGTGAACAGTCTAAAACACTGCTTTCCACTATTTCACAGGCCAGAGAGGAATATAAATATCTAACAAGCCCAGAACAAATGTAAATGATCATGTGTGATTCATAAAAGGACGAAAAGAACAACAGGGAGAACATAATCTGAACTGGAGAGGTCTTTAAGGGCTTTTTGGAAATACTAACACTGAACCTAAGCCCTGAAAGATGCAACCAACAGACATGGTATGTGAGGAAAAGAATTCCAGGCAGGGCAAACTGATCCACAAGGGACCTTTTGTGGGGGTGGGTAAAGGAATAGATTTTTAAATAAATAGAAAGAAGACCATCGTGAGAGTGATGTGAAGAAGGGGGAAGATGGTGACAGAAAGACACATGACAAGTAAGGAATTCAGATTTACTTAAAATGCAGTGGAACACAAACCTGAGCAATATGAGCTACTTTACATATTTTTTTAAAAGTCACTCTGGATACCGTGAAAAGAATGGGCTAAAGGAAAGCAAATGGGAATGGGAGCAAGGAAGATATTTTAAAGATTCAGAAGAAAATATTGTTAGTTGAGATGAAGAGAGGTTGAAGTAAATGAGATATGTGTTCATAATCAGTGATGTGGGAGTGGTAGAGAAGAAGTGTCAAGATCTACTCTCAGGTTTCTGTATGAACATTGGGGTGGACAGAGATGCCATTTCCTGGACTGAGAAAACTGGAGGAAGAATTGGATTGGAAAGGAAGAGGATGTGGAAGCAAAGGGAAGGATAAGGTCAAGAGTTCAGTTACAAGGTATCCAGTTGACAATATCTGAGTGTAGATATCAGGTGGGCCATGGGATATGAGCCAGAAGTTCAGAAAAAGGATGGTAGACTAAAGACAAACATGAGACAGTAACCAGCACATACAGGTTATTGGAAGCCATGGCTATAAAAGAATGTGAGGATACAAAAAAAAAGGGGGGGTTCAGATCAGAGACAAATAGTCTTAATACCTGGTTAGACAGAGACAGAAGAGCAAGCAAAGGAAACTGAGGTGGAAAAGACAGAAAGATGAGTAAGAGATAAAAATGAAAACCAGAAGAACATAGTACGGGAGACAAAGGGGTGGGAAAGAAGGGAAGTGCCCAAAAAAGTTGTCCCCTGTCTTGAATCTCTAATCACAAGAGGACTGAAAAGCACCCAGTGAGCTGGGCAGCACCTAGATCTTCAGTAATTTTAACAGGAGCAAATCTGATGGAGCAGTGGGAGCCTCAGCCCAGGTGGAATGAGAGGAATGGTGAAGTGGGAAGAGGACACACAGAGTGCTAGAACACACAGAGTGCTAGAACAACAGAAAAGTCTGCCTGTGATGAAGAGAAGTGAAATGAGGTATTGGCTAGTAGAATGCTTAGTTTTAAGTATAATAACTCTCTAAAATACTAATGTTGGCATGCTGACAGTAAAGGTCCTGTGAAGAGAAAGCAGATGGTGAAGAGGGATACAGGACTGCAGATGTTGAGGTGAATGGCATGGGAGGTCCATGGCACATACAAAGCCCCTGGTCTTTGAAGGGAAGCGAGAACCTTCCTCAGCTGTGAGAGATGGGATGCTCCTCATTTCTCAGTGCAGGAGGTAATGAGATCCTCTCAAAGCCAGAGGGAGGAAAAGGGGACCAAAGATTTGAACAAAACAAAGGTACAAAATCGCCATACCATAAAATGGTGGAATAAGTTTGTTTGAGAAACACAGTAATGCCACCAAACAAGACAATGGAGTTTGGTTGTCAAGAATATGCAGTAGCATCATCTAGCCTGATCGGTTTTTACTTCCTTCAACCTCTTCTAGAATCCCTCACCCAAAGCTAGTTTCTGCCATTTTTTTTTCACTCCATGTGATGACAGACAATAATCCCACCTTCTAAGACCAACTAATCCCTTAACAGCTGCATGAGCTGATCCTATACTTCAGGCTCCCACTTGTATGCATAGCCTCTATAAGCCACCAAAACAATAATAGAAAGGGTGGAGGTGACCCGCTTGCTTGCTCCTGCTCATGTTCCTGGAGTTCCACATTACCTTAGGTCTGCAGAATGTAAAAAAACAAACACAAAAACCTTCAGTGGATGTGAGATTCAGCACTGACTCAACTTACTTTACTTTTGTGTAGAATCTGATGCTAATGACAGAGACAAATAAATAGAACTTGTAGGCCATGACATGCATGGGCTAAACAAAAATAAATAACTAAATGGATGGAAAGGCAGAAAGGTTCACTGGGAATATGATGCCTATTCCTATACCCCTTAAGTTTTCCAAAATGACATAAATGATAAAATATTAGTAAGTCCCAAAATACAGACATCCGATGCCTCCAACAAAAGTTTCTTGCTATCTCAATGAAGAATCTCTGAAAAGCATTATCCTCTCATACTGCACAACTAGACAATCAACCCTTTGAGTTGGTTTTGAGCTTTAAAAGAAAAATATACCTATTACCCAAATAGATTCTTTATTATTTCAAAGTCTGGGGCTAGACGAAACACACATAAAATTTAATATGAAAAAGCTGTGCAGTTTAATCTTGACAAGCAGGAAACCAAGATATTGATGTGTAGCTTTTAATCTGACTTCATTTTCTGACAATATCTTTTTGAGCTTATTTTCTGGCACCAAGATCAAATGCCCTTATTTATAGGTTTTGAACAAAGAAGAACCTATAAAAAGGAAGCCACGTTCAGCAGAAAATCCTTTCCACCTATTACCAGTAGAGCTTACTCAAACTGAATATTTTTCCTCTTTCTCAACTTAGTGGAAAACATGGAGAGCAAGAAAAAATATGCTAAAGCTCATTTTGCTTTTTTCTTTCTCAAACTAGAATTTTAATTTTTAGTTTAGGCTTAGTTCAGCTGTAACTAACTCAGAATGTGAGAGGAGAGTAAATAAAACATTTCCCAGAGAAAAATAAACAGACAAACAGAAAGCACAACTACCACCCTGGATTCTAAAAACTACAATAACTTTTCATATTTCCCTTAGTAGAGGTAAGGAAACTTCTAGGTCATGGCCTCAAAAGCACGACCAACTGTGTTTCGCAAGACAGGATTCCCTGGGTGTGAGGATCTTCTGAAAACTGCAATGTGTCTTTCAAGAGCAGTGCACTTACACTGAAGACCATGGCAAGATGAATGGGAGCCAAAAATAAACAGAAAAATAAAAACAAGTGAGGCAATCATATTTGAATATGCATTTCATTAGGGCACCAGTGGTAAAGAAGGTCAGTATATTAAAATAAATCTTTAAAAAACATATCGGAATTAGAAGAACAGAAAGACTAGTGGAAAACCGTGGTAATTCATACAACATTTAGATTCAACCAAATGGGACCACCATTTTTCCCATGAGAATTGTATCCAAATAGCATTTTCTTTTACCTTGGTCTTTTCACCAACAATGTTCTTCTCCAGTTCTGCTATCTTCCGGTTTATGTGATCCAAAATATCCTTCTCTTTCATCAGTTCAGTTGTTTCAGATTTCTGCTCCCCTTCCAAAAGAGCACATTCCATATCCAACTGCGGACACAAAACAAAGCCCAGAGGTGTTTCACCTTTAGGAAAATTCTCAGCTGCCCACTTTAGAGGTTCATCTTTAACAGCTACAAATTCTAAGAATTAACTACTGTATCGGCCCGATTGTAGGACCTAGAGACTATTTCAGAGAGCCTATGAGAGGCTTAGGAGTCCTATTGAAATATATCCTATTTTTCTTGAATATAAGATAACTAATTATTTAATTTTTCTATGACGGCCCCTTTGCTACTTATTTCTCAGAATATTTTGCCCTTCTGCTTAGTTTCAGGCTTCACCATGAACCATCTTGGGAGCAACCATGTCTTTTCTTTGTTTGTCCCTAGAGCATGGGAAGCAAAAATTGCACTCAGCCAGCAAGCATGCACTGCATTCCTTAGCAATGCCAGCAGGAGGGGCTTCCAGGGTGTGTGCACAAGCTGACAGGTGAGCAGTCCCCTTCTACTCATGGGGCTGCCTGCATCATCTGTGAGTGCAGACATGCAGATCCTGCCGAGGCAGAATTATTTGCTCTTTCTCACTCCATGGAGATAATATAAATTTTTTTCATCTCTTCAGTGATAGTTATTACTCTATAACCAGAATTACAATCTGTCTGTGTCCATCTCCCCCTTGGTTTGCAAACCTTTAGGAAGCTAAGTCCATGTTCAATTCATATATAACCCCCTGCTATAGTATCAATATGATCCATCTCACAGTAAGCATGCACAGAAAATATTTATCAGGTTTGAACTTGAACACCTAAATTCATGGTACCTTGAGTCACAAGTCTTGTATCAAGTTAGAAAGCATGTACAATAAGTCCTCACTTAACATCATCGAGAGGTTCTTGTACTTGTGGTGAAACGATGTATAATATAATGAAACCAAATTTTACCATAGGCTAGTTGATATAAACAAGAGTTAAGTTCCTACAGTATCTCATTAACATTAGAATGTAACAAAGTTGAACAAAATAAGTTATTGGAGAACCTGCTGTCCTAATTAAGATAAATTCGGTTATACATAAATTACATGGAAAATGGCTGAATATGTTTATCTTTTTTTACTTAAAAAAGAAGGAAAAGAGAAGTGTAAAACAAAAAAAGGCATTTTTATCCTGCATATATACCCACTGAACTAATGTTTGCTCATGTTGACTTCTCTGTATTCTGTTTCCTATGCATGTGGCCTTATGGGCAACAATATTTTAAAGCTAAAATCAAAAGAAATAAAAGCAGGGAGAGGGTAAAAAATGAACTCATGGCTTATACCTCTCTGGAAGATTCATCCATCTGGTCATTTATATCTTTGATTTTTTGTTCAAGTTCCTCGAGGTTGTTCAAAATTGTTATCCGGGCCTCTTCCATTGCAGCCAGCTCCTGAATCCTTTGTTCCTCATTTATACCCTCTGGGGTCTGCAATTAACCAACAGAGAAAAGAGATGTTCATACTTGAATTCGAGAATTTCCCAGTTCATAAAGCAGCCCCAGGTCTAATGTTTTTGCCTCCATGCCTTTCTGGATTCTAACAGCAGCCTTGTGACCATTTAGTAGGAACTCTGCATTTCCCCACAGATACTCAGCAGTTGGGTTCTTCGACTAGCTCACAGAACACAACTTAAATATAAATTCATATATTATTAAAATGAAATAACTAAGAGGTTCTACAGATGAGGAAACTGTGGTCCACAGAGATTGTCGTAACTTCTTTACAAGGCAGAGACCTAGAACCTAGGCCAGACTCTGAGCTCTTCCTTGGGGATCTCTTGGGCATGCTGCTGCCTTTCATTACAAACTCCATATCTCTCCCATCTCCAAGTGAGAACATCTATTAGTACAACCATCTCTGGATCCTACCACTAAGGTCATCTGCAAGTGAGCTTTCATGCATATTTATTTCTTTCCAACACAAGGTGGAAAACAAAGGCAATCACATATGGCCCAATCTCACCAAATGTCCTACAAAGTTAATTATCAAAACAAAACAGGCTTAATTACTTCTAGGATCCTCTCCCCCAGTGTTTTAAAATGAGACACCTAATATTAAGTTAAGTTGCTTTTTGTGTTAGCACACTACTTACATTCTATAAGACCTTCCTATGTAATGTTTAGGATACTATCTGGAAAAAAGCCTTTAGTGAAATGAAACAAAGCCCTGCCATCATTCATAAAATTATGTCATAAAAAAAAAATGAGTTCCTAAGCAGGAAATGAGAAAGTCAAGAAAGAAATTGTCTGAGAGAAGGTATACCTACTCTTCTGAACAATTATGCCAAACTAGAGGCCTGGTGCATGAATTCATGCACAGGTAGGGTCCCTAGGCCTGGCCAGCAAACAGGGCATATTCTGGCTGCCAGCTGGGGCCTTCTTTCGTTCCATGCTGCCCCCTGGTGGTCAGCACACATCACAGTGAGTGATCAAACTCCCTGTCTCCTGTTTGAATTCCTAAGGGTACACTTCGTATTTTGGGCATATATATATAAGCAGTCACATATATATGCCCAGGGAAAAAGGAATGTTGATCATACACACAGCCAAAATATGACTACTTGTTATTTTAAGAAAAAATATATAATGAATTGCAAATAGCAAATTTCAAGAATTCAGGTTAATTATCTTGTGTATTACCAAGTAGAGACCAGTCTTTCTATATGTTGGTATATTTAAGTTTTGTTACTCTTTAAAAAAGAAGTAATTTTTTCATCAATAAGTCAATGATTCTACAATTTCACAATTAGAAATTAAAAGCAGCAGGTCATATAAGTAAATTATTTAAGATTATTCACAAATCATTAAAAGGAATATTCAAATGAAAAGAAACTATTAAAATTTATTATACCTCATTAAGTTCATTTATTTAAAAATCCTGAAAATAACTTTAAGAAGAAAGGCATCATATTGTGTTCTTTTATTAATATTCTTTACTCTGTACCCCACTTACTGCTCATTAAGGAGACTAAATGATTGAGAAGTGACAAGTATTTCAGGTTGACTAGAAAAAGGATGCAGCCCTTCCAAGCTGTGGCATTTAGCTTTCTAATTGCCACCTGAAATCTGTATCTTATTGACTAATAAAACAACCGTGACCTTTTTATCACAGACAATGAATTGCATTGTCCTAGTACTTAGGTGATTGTTGTAGGGCCTGGGGAATTCCTGTAACAGTGCATAGCATTCCAAAATCACTGGCCAGTAATCCTAGCAGGAAAGCCTCAAGAAGCCTGGCATCCTGTGGGTCAACATTTCATATTAAATTTCAACTCCCAACATGGTTTAAAAGTATCTGTTTCACTGGTGGAAGTAAAGCATTAAGAGAAAACAAAAACAGAACAATCTTCAAAACTATAAAGATAGGTAATAGTGGCAATAAATATAAATATCTGTATAACTCAAAGTTTCACAATAGGTATATTTAATAATAAATAACTGGAGAGGCTGTTTATAGCAATAAATACCAGCTAGGAAATTACTGTGTTTTTTTAAACTGTTATTTATAGAAAGCAAAATCTTTAAAAGGCATTTTAAAACTCTGGTTTGTGATAGAATAGGGTGTGGATGTTGACCTCATTTATATCAAAATAAAGAAAACCAATAGAGAGCAATGGGTGTGGTGGCTACTAAACAGCTATATAGGGAAAGAGAAAGCTTTAATTTTAATCTCTCTGGGATATTTTTATTGTAATAGATAGGATTCCACTGGGAGTGACATTATTTAATAAGCACATAACACACATATGTGCATCCCCAAGTCTGCTATCTCTACAGTAATAGATACAGGGAAAGGGGTGAAAGAATAGGAACTTTGCATCTGCCTTTTTTGTAGATCTCTTCTTAGAAACGTCTTGCAACCAGATGAGGATGCAAGTGTGAGGGTTTTCCACTGTAGACAGAATGATTACTCAAAAGGAGAAGAGTGAAAAGTTCTCATCACAAAGAAAAAAACATTTTTGGTAACTATATGAGCTGATGAATGCTAACAAAATTTATTGTGGGAATCGTTTTTAATATATGTTAGTCAAGCCATTATACTGTACACCAACCATGTCAAACTCATGGCTGGCGAATTTGACATGCTTGCTGTACATCTTAAATTTATATGGCATAGTATGTCAATTATATCTCAATATAATGGCAAGAAAAAGGAGAAGGTGGTGGCAGATAGGTTGACAAAAGCTCATTAAAATTAGCATATTGCCAAAGTTATCTGTATCTTTAAGTATTTGATAAAGCAAGTTCCAGAACGGTTAATCTCCAGTTTCCTAACTATCATTAAAATCTGTTTTATTAAATTGGCTTAGAGTGTTTTTCACATTCCTCTCTACACTAATCCTTAGATTGATTAATAACAAGCACTGTACTTTTAAAATAATTCAGTGAGCAGATTACTCCAAGAGGAAGCGCACCAAAAACAAATGGCCAAGACTTTTTAAAAAGATTTCATCTTCTGTCTTGAGGCAACATATGTCTGTCTTCAGAAAGAATAAACAAAAAAATGCATTCTCAGGAACCCGACGCCCTCTCACTGGCACTGTCTAAGCTGCTGTGTGCAAACCACAGGAGCCGCTGACATTTCCTGTGTCCCAGGAGGCACAGTCTTTTCTTTTGCGCAGGGATGCTGCTCCAAGCTTCAGAGGCCTTCTATTCCACAAGAGCACTTTTGAGCAATGGAAAACATCTGTCCTGCTCTGCTCACTTACATAGCAACAGCTTTCTTGTCACAGTCCTCTTCAGGAGAAAACCTATCTCCAAAAGGATGGTCCTTAGGGAGAGCTCACAGCTCAGCATCAAAACAAAATCTAGCAGATCTCCGTAAGAGAAGACATGTGAAAGGACTTAGGATAAAAAGGTAGCAAAAGATTTCTGAGAAAACACAAGGTGACAACAGGTCAAACTATGAAATGATGGATCATTCACTGTGCCTGAAAGACAACTCTTGAGTTTCCTTCTAGATCCTAGCGTTTTTTAACAGTTGCATCTTTATTGAGAATTATAATGGTACATGTGGTCATTAGAAGGAAGAAGGATTTGGGAAATCCAGAGTCTTGATGATCATGATGCATACAATGGGAGAACCAAGGTAGGTGACTTCTGATCAGGAGCATTGAACTTTTTTTTATTTTTATTTTTTATTTTATTGATTTTTTACAGAGAAGAAGGGAGAGGGATAGAAAGTCAGAAACATCGATGAGAGACATCGATCAGCGGCCTCCTGCATGCCCCCTACTGGAGTTGTGCCTGCCAGCAAGGTATATGCCCCCAAACAGAATCGAACCTGGGACCTTTCAGTCTGCAGGCCAACGCTCTATCCACTAAGCCAAACCGGTCTCGGCACATTGAACTTTTTTAACAAGAAAAATCTTGTTGCAGCCAAACAAACAAAAATAAAAACAAATGCATAAACTCCCCTGGACAGTGCTCAATGTGATAAAGTACCTCCAGAATTTAGTACCATGATGACATATTTCTTTTAAAGAATAAGTAAGTGTCCTTCTCTTGTAACAACAATAAGAACAAAAATAACTAACATATCTTTTTATATTTGATTCTTCAGCCAAGAATCTCAGAGTTTAACTTAATGGTCAGAGCCACTTAAATAAATTAACTAGTCCTATTTATTCTTAAATAAATAAATTCTTTTGATTATGATACTTGCTTTCCCAGAATCTGCTGTTTCCTGTTTTTTACTCTTTTGGTGTTCTAATTTTTTTAAAATATATTTTATTGATTTTTTACAGATAGGAAGGGAGAGAGATAGAAAGTCAGAAACATCGATGAGAGAGAGACATCGATCAGCACCTCCTGTACACCCCACAGTGGAGATTTCCCACAAGCAAGGTACATGCCCCCAACCGGAATCGAACCTGGGACCTTTCAGTCCCAAGCCAATGCTCTATCCACTGAGCCAAACTGGTCTCGGCAATGGTGTTCTAATTTTATTGTAATAAAATACTTATCTTCTAATATATTTTATTATAAAGTTCTCTTAAATTCTTTCTAGAACACAGGTAGGAGAATTTTAAAAAATTTTATAGAAAAAAAATTCTTAACCTGTGTGAAAAAAAATAGCACCAAAGTTTTTCCTTGAATTCCATTTTAAAAATCCTCAAATTTGAAAGACATTTTAAAACCAGCAAATGACCAGAAAATAATAACTATGATGACATATAAATCTTAAACTTTTATATGTCCAAAAATTTCACAAAAAAGTCAAAAATCAAAGTTACCATTCATGATAAAAGACTAATTTCATTACCAAAATAGTTATTACTCAGTAAAAACAAGGCATTGGTGAGGAACATAAATAAATGTATTTAAATACAAATTAACAACTAAAACAGTAAAAAGATGCCCACTTTCATGCATATTAAAGATAAGCTAATTACACCTATTAGCTTAGCAAATTGAGAAATTTTGATAAACAGCCTTACCAAGTGTATGGAGAACAAGGTGTTCTCATAAAATAAACTGTTGAAAATATAACTCTTTTGAAAGTATAATTTGGAAATACTGATTAAAATAAAAAAATATATAAGCTCGTTGACCTAGCATTCCACTTTTAGTAAGTAAGCGATCTTACAGATACTATTTGCACAATATTATCTATAATTGTGCAAATATATATACATATATTTACTGCATGCAGATTTTACTAGTCAAAAACTGGAAACAATTTAAATAGTATTCCCAAACACAGAACACTACTGAAATGAATGAGGTAAAGCTGTGTATACTAATATGAAAAGATGCTCAAGACATTTAGGGAGGGGAAAAACGTAGAACACTGTGTATATGTTTATGCTTATAATACATAGCGCATATGCACAGAAATACTGTATTAGGAAAGCATGTAAAATACTTTGTGTTTATCTCCCAGGTGTACAACTCAGAGGGACAGAATGGAGAGAAACCTTTCTTTCTACCTTTCTGAGCTGCTATATTTTTACAGTGAAAATTTCCTGCTTTATAATAAACACTAATTTGCTATACCTTGCTAAAACCTGGTAAACTGAGGCTTCACTGAACACATTTAGAAAACAAGCATGATAAAGCCTCTAGTCTCTGGGCTAATGCAGATGCCCAGTCCTGGGCCCTCAAGCCCAGTCTCTGTGCTGTCTCCTTTACCTTTGGCAGGATACTCAGGTAAGAGGACTCGTTGGAAGCTTTCGGAAAGGCAGAGGGTGGCGGTGGGGGAGTCCTGTCGAGGTCCCTGAGCAGTTCCTCGTTCATGGCGCTCCTGGGGGAAAGGAAGCTGGCACTGCTCTGACTCAGGCTCCCAAAGACTGCCAAGTCCGCATCGTGGCCAGTGCCTTTCTGGTGGCACCTGTATCTGACATCGGGGTTCACCAGGGCTTCTTCAAACACAGAATCCTCATCAGAGATCTGCAGTTTCTCAAGCTCCTTATTGATTTTCTGCACATCTGCCACAGTGGTGCCAAGAGATAAGCGACTGTCAGGCTTTGTGTATTCAGCACAGAGGCTGAGGATGGTCTCCAGACGCTGTCTCTCCTAAAACACAAGGGGAGGAGAAGGTCAGTGAGTCTCTGAGAATGGAGACAACTCCCAATAGAAATAATGAAGAGGACAGGACCCCTGGTGATTTTGTCCCACACATGAGCCCACAGACACTTGGCTGGGGATGATTTCCATCTTCTCTGATGGACACATATAAGGATCCAGATGACACCAAGGTTAACAATGTCTGATATTCCTCCCAACCTATATTCTGTGCTGTCCCCTTTACCTGTACATACCAGTGCTGGTCCTAGCCCATAGAAGCAATCAGTAAGCCTTTTCTTGATTTAACAATTTTCCAAACACTTAAAAGGGTTTGTAAATCTGTTTCAAAAAATCCTCACCCGCCCCCGCCTGTACCTACCTATCTTCAACAATATCTAGCTCTTTCATCACTATAGATTTAGTATTTGTCCTTAAAATAAATTCTCTAACTACCTACAGAAATATCATCCTACTGTTAGACACACAAAAAGAAAAACACAAATTTTAGAATTTATTAATTTAATAGGCATATCTAAGTCTTCATTTTATTTCTTGAAATGATTAAAAAATTTCAGTCTTTCTTATGTTTCATGTGAGGGGTATTTTCCACCAATTTCTCTCATGAGTACTTGAAATGATAAAAAGGTGGGAATGTTGCATGAAAATGAAGGCTATTTGACATCATGTCCAGACAGAAAGAAAACAATGTAGATCAGCTTCTGAAATCATTACATTTTTGATTCATTTATCTGGAAAATAAGATGATTGCTCATTTGGTTTTTAAAAAAATCAATATATAGGCCATTGATGTCTATAGTGGTACCACTAATGGACACTGATCTCATTCCCCAAGCAAAACAACTAACTTTTTTTATTTTAAATAAATTTACTAAATATTTGTGAACAACAAGGTATAATTTACAAAATGCTTATCATAAGCCTAGACAGCACTGTTTGGGTTAGGGAATCTCAACATCTTTACCTTAATTTTAATATCTAAGAGGAAAGAAAAAAAATAAAGTAACAAAAAACATCTGTTGTGATGAAATCTACCACACTGAAAAGAGAATTCAAAAGCCTTCTAGAAAAAAGCCTTTTCAAACTGGTCATCAGTTACAAAATAGAAAACTTTTAAACAGCACTGGGCTGCTATTTTCAATTTCTAATTGCAGCAAATCTATAAAGACACAATCCTGATAGCAGTTTGCTTTTTATTAGTCAAACGAGTGTCAAGTAAAAACGTCAAGCAGGTACAGAGCAATATAATTCCCTGGTTTCCATTAAATACATTCATTAAATGACAAGATAGAAGTCATTTGAGTTGTATCCAGCTTCTAAACTCTCCCACAACCCCCCCAAAATGCGATAGCTTAATCACAAGGACTATTAAATGGGTTGCTATAAGCCCCCACCTCCCTTTCACTGTCTGAACCTCTGGACTCCAGCTGCAGCTCCGTCCTCATGGCCTCTTCCCACTGCAGGCACTCAGAGCCACACACCCGCAACCTGGGAGCCCGGTCCTTATTTATCTCCACAGCTGCCACCAGCTGCCAAGCCCTACCCACCTCAGCTTTCTGGGGACGGTTGGGAGGGGGTGAACTCAGCATTCATTGCCTTATTTGAAACCTCTCCAACAATCCAGAATATGCAAAAAGAACCTGCCAGGGGATGTGTGAGGAAGGGGACAGGAATGAGATGTTACATTTTACCCTTCTCCACAGCATCTGCATTGGAGGCTAATCTCCAAAGAAAAGTGTCCGTTCTACCCTTTAGGTAAATTAAGTTGAAGCATCTAAATTCAGTTTTTACTAATCTCTCTAGGTCATAGAATGTATATGTGAGCCTGGACATTACATTTTGGGAAATTGTCAATTTCCATTTACCAGGGCTCTCAGGATATGTGGCCTTCAAAAGCATAAAAGGTACTTCTGCCTGGCTTATAATACATAGCAAAATTCCTCCTACGTCTCCTTCCCAAAATAGTTTCTTTTGCTGCCAGTGCTCTTGCTTAATTCCAGAGGGAATAAATGATCCCAGCCTGAAGATGAATGCTATTTCAGAGAGTGAAACGCAGCATTCAAAGTCTTGTGCACAGGAAGTTTGGTCTACTGGTATGTGCTTCTCTATTCTTATCACCCCATTCACAAGCCAATCTGTCTAGGCTTGAATCTCTCTCTCTCTCTCTCTCTCTCTCTC